>CM024543.1:4541611-4824914 GCA_014182365.1 Eucalyptus tenuipes | reverse complement strand
CACATTTCTATAGCCACATCTCTTCATGTGCCAGCCTGCTGCCGGAGCTTCATGCCTGGTAATGCACATCAATCGGATGCCGAGATCCTTAACTCAACTGCCCTCCTTGTACTCCATCGCTTCCGTACATCTTTGTAAGAAGATAATGAAGACGGCGATAAGAAAATGTTTTTCTTAGTTGCATTAAAACGACTCATAACATTATCAATGACTGGGAAAGTTTTACAGACATTTTCTATTCAGCTAAAAGTAAGGATAGTCAGCCGCAAGAAATTACTGAATTATATGACAATAGGGGTGTTTGGGAAGTCCATCTATTGAGCTTAAGCTGTCATATAATGACCCTCATTGCGTATTTGCAGACAATATTTTATTATGCCGTAGTCAGCAGAATAGGAGCAGCTCGAACTAGACCATGGCTCGTGACATCACTTCAAAAATACAATTTAATTTATTGGGTAATCACTTTCCAGATGACACGAGCAACCGGCACTAGATGTGCATTTCTCCACGCCAGTGATTTGATTAGTCGAAATGATTTGCATTAGAGCGAGAATATGATGAGTTTAGGCTTTCCGATATCCTTGATAGCAATATTTTCCTCGATTTCCTTGAACAGGAATTATGTCTTCATTATAAACTTCAATACTTCCCTCTTTAAAATTGATGATTTATTTGCAGTAAACCAACAGTAATTTATTCAGCTCAGGAGGGCAGAAGCTGCTCTACCTGTCATGACTACCTCAGCCTTTGAACAAGATCCTCGCTTCATTGCCACACACCGCTTGTCAAGATACCATATGGAACAATAGCTGTGAGACGAAGATTCTCCCAGAATAACCAGCATGACTAGAGCAACATAAGCCTGATTACACTCATGGTCCCAGCGGTAGGAGGAGCGCTAGTGTGGCAGTTTAACACCTTTCTCACCATCAGCAAATTCTTCACTTTCGATGCCCGACCTACTTGGCAGCTTGCTGATCTCTTCTGGATGACCGCCGCGAGTACGCATTTGCCCTTCAGCCTAAATCTATGTCGCGCCCGATCGCATAGCCCCGTGATGTAAGGTTGTCACACTCATGGACTTCGAGATGGCCATACTGCCCGTTGTTCAGCCATCCTCCTGCATATCTGTTAGTGTCCGTCCTGATTCCGTGCAGGCGCCAATGGAATATCCAGCAGATGCCGTGAATAGATACCAAAGTCAAGTTTAACCAAAAACTCTACTCGCCGCGGCCTCACGTAGCCGGAGTTACTGCAGCCGAAGAAGTGATGATGCAGCTACGAGAGAGTTTGAGAGAGGAACAGGTCTGAAAGCGCTGCGAGATATTTAAGTGGCCATCGCAGGCGGGTGAGTAGGTCGGTGCGAGGCTCGATTCCATTAGCAGATGACAAGCGAACCTTCCCACTGAATCCTGCGCCCTGCTAACACTGAGCCAGAGTTGCAGATCGCCATTGCTGGTCTTTCCTGCTCGTTTGAATGAGAGCTCATAGCGTGAGAGACAATGCAGCAGGGAAGCCAGGAGCCTCGCACATGCACATCATGTCTTTGCTAGTCTGGGAGAGGAAGACTATGTTCCCGAAGCTGCGTACAATGGGATGCATCAACCTGTCTCGTAAAGTCCCATATACATTTTCCGTCAGAGGGCCGGTCACCGCCTGGCCGGCCGATTAAAATTGCAGCCAGAAGTGAAAAAAACCCGCAACAAGCTTGCACGATCAAATTGTACGTCATACGCCCAAAACATCATTCCCATTGCACGCATAGTCGCACTAGTTTCCAGCCAAGCTTCACCTGGGTTGAAATGGAGACTGGAAAGACTATCTCAAACACAAAACTAAGTTTGGAAAAAACGCATTGAGGTCGACTGGAAACAGTCACGCACCACTGCTAATGACGACCTTCCATATTTAAATCAAACCGTTATGTATTCCCTGGGAATCCGCCTCCGCCGAAGCAATCGCGCGTGGATCCAAAGAGTTTATGTGACTGATAGTGTGGAAGCATAGTCGTGCAGCATGGAAGTCTCACGTCAACAACTTCTGGGAGCAAACGAGACAGGCGTTGGCTGCCACTTAGACGCCCAGCCTTCTAGCAATGTCCATCACCGCAATAAATCTGTTGTGTCTGTTAGTTTTTTGGGCACATATAGCCGATTGGTCAGTTTTCTTGGATGACTGCGCCGACTGGAAGCTTAATCGCCACACTGATCACGGTCAGGCAAAAGAAAACAGTGAAGTTTCTGGCCAAGGCCATTGTCGACAGCCCTGGCCTTAAATTTGCTATCGAAGGCTTATACCTAAAGACTTATTATAGTGATATTTCATGCAACTTGGGTTTAACTACGTATTAGTGGTAGGATCCAGATTTATCTCTATTCATTTGGGATTACTTAAGAGTTTTAGTGTAGTGAGCTGGAGATGAGATTGAAGATTTAACTTGATACTGGTCTTACCCTTTTTAGTGGATTTAATGTCAATCTAAGTCTTCGTGTCTATGTAATCGTATTCTCTTGACACATGGCCGAATATCTTCCATTTGATTTTATTTGCATGAATCACCACATGGTGAAACACTACTCATCAACCTTCTTACTTACCGACAAAAAAACAGCCTTCTTACTTATAAATACCCTTAAATTATTAATCTAAGAATAAGAATTTGTAGTAGAAAAATTATCACTAGAAATCTTAAAAGGTACTCCACCTGTCATTCAATTATGAGGGAGTGCCCGAATCTTTTCTCATGCACTCTCTACTTCATTTCATTCATATTAATCATGCGTAATCCTTATAAAAAGGAATCGCTAGTAACATTATGACAAGTTTATCCCCATTATTCTAATGTTTCAGCAACCCGAATAGAATAAAGAGCTTTTGATTTGATAGCTCTTGCCCACCTTTTCTCTTCTGATGTGATACAATGCATGTTGCTTTTTTTTTTTTTTTTTTTTTTTTGGTGACCGTGGGGTTAAATTAATGATTTGAAGGACTATAATTGATTTGGTTCAAGATTTTTCCAAATTAAGTAGTTTGATTATTATTGAAATGTAGGTCAACTCAAATTAAATGGATGAAATCCCACATGAAGTAGATCGTTACAAAAGTTATGAATTGATAAAAACATTCTACAAGAATTGTGACAAGTCTAGGGAAGGGGAATGGGTCATCTCTAGTCCCACATCGCTTAGGGAGTCCTAGGGCTAGTTTATAAGGCTTTTGTCCTCTAACTCACGTGACGGGTTTTAAAGTCGTGAGACTTCGATTCAAAGTGACAATATTACACAATGGGGCCGGGTCCAAAGTTACATAATATTACACAAGAAGCGCCTGGTCGTTACAAGAATATCAATTTTTCATATGACTTACCCACATGGAAAGAAATTAATGTACAAATATTGGTGGTTTCATTGATTTATTGGTTTCCTTTGATTTACGACAAAAAAAAAAACAATTCAAACTATTCTAATTAGTTGTTATTTAGTTGGTAAGAATCGCGATTTAATTTGGATTGAAAATTGAACTAATAATATTATTTGAATTTTAAGCTAAATTACCCTTTTCTTTGGTGTAAATATTTTGGGTAAAGAGAAAAACCCTATTCTATTGGTCCATTAATTGGCCCTAGACCCATTTCAAATCCATTCGATTAAAATTAAATGCAATACTAGCACATCCTAAAAAAAAAAAAATTCCCTTGCCTTGTAATTGAAAATCGTGAAAAACACTTCAATTTATTTCGCTCTCACATATGAACTGATAAACCTCATGTGACCAATTCAATTGCGAATTTCCACAGACATCTCTATGCATATATCAAGTTACAAATATCTCTAAAATCGCAAAGTCGACAACACTTATTCTAATTCACATCGACATTCTAACTTATCCCAAACTTATCTTAACTTTATAATATCATTTTCTCCACCTCTCTCTTTCCGCTACCGAACGTTGAGGACAAGCAAAGCGAAAGCAAAAGTGGGGGGCGGGGGTGAGAGATAGTGGGCATCAAAAGGTGGACAAAAATAAAAGAAGGATGAATGTTTGTTTTTTTTTTCTTTATTATTATTATTTAAAATTCCACCCCGGCACCAAGAAATCGAAATTCAAACTGTCGCCCTATAGGACAAGGGCATTTCAAAGGTAAAAATTATTCAATCGCAGTAGTGATGAGCAAGGAATGGCGTTGACTGTTGACCAACGCGGAACCCCCACGTGGACAAATGAGAGCTAAAGATCTTGATGGACAATGGAAAACGATAATGATTTTCCCTCTTGGGTGTCATGCACATCACGGTGGAGTACACACGCATGAACGTTTGGTTTGGAACTGTGGATATATGATGTCTGTTTTTGATTGGACAATTAGTTTGTGGCCCATAATTTGATTCATAATTAGTGATATAGGGAAATTTTTATTTTAAGGGTTAATACCTTGGAAACCCTCAAACCTAGACATTTTTGTGACAAATTTATCAAAAATTATTATTATCTTTTTGGTGACTCGGGAACCCCGAACAGCCGGCGGGCCGTGGGGTAAACCCGTGGCGAACCGAGTCGCCACAACTGACTCCAAACAGGTGAGTCGCGCAATGGGGACGAGGGTTTTGAATCCCTCCCCCTCTCGATGAGGGGGGAAAGCTCTAACCATCACGGCCACCGCGGGCGGTGGTTACTCCAAAACTATTTTTTGATCATAAAAAACCTAAAGTGGTACACTTATGACAAATTTATCCCGATTAATCATAAAAATCCCTAAACAGATACATTTATGACAAATTTACCCAAAACTAATTTATTCGACCACAAAAACCCAAAACCGATAAATTTGTAACAAATATACCCTCCGCTAAATTGGATTAATACCACAAAAAATCAGAAAAATTGTAAACTATGACAAACAGAGCGTGAAATCCCAAATTGGTACACTAGTCAATTGTCACGTGTCATTTAACTTAATAAATTGGTAATAAAATTTAACGAAAACTAACAGAGGGTAAATTTATCACAGATGTATCAGTTTGGGGCAAATTTGTCAAATGTATATCAGTTTGGGAGTTTTGGTGGTCAAAAAAATAGTTTGGGGTAAATTTGTCACAGGTGTACCAGTTTGAGATTTTTCAGTGTATTAACCCTAATATGATATTGTTGACAAATGTCCTAAAGACACTAATTGGTACTCCCAAGAATTGGAAATTAGTTTGTGGCCCATGATTTCATTCATAATTAGTGATTTTGGGTAATTTTTATTTTAATGATATTGTTGACGAATGTCCTAAAGACACTAATTGGTATTCCTAAGAGTTGGAAAATTGTATTCGAATAGAAATTTCATATTCATAAAATAGAACTAACGATCCTTATTATGTGTAAATGACACTTTCAACATTTTTCGTCACCCTAAAAGAGTTTTAATTACTCAAAAATATCTTGAATTTTTCAATACTAGATTACACTTTAAATATCAACATTGCTAAAAAAAATGATAATGATTCTCTCTTTGGGTCTCATACCTTTCCCGGCGGGGTACACCCGCATGTAGGTTTGGTTTGCAACTATGGGTATATGATATCTGTTTTTTATTGGACAATTAGTTTGTGGCCCATAATTTCATTTATAATTAGTGATATTGGGTAGTTTTTATTTTAAGGATCTCGTTAATGAGTGTCCTAAAGACACTAAATGAGATTCTTGATAAAAAATTTCATATTTATAGAGTAGAATTAACCACCATCAACGGGCGTCTAAGGGGCACTACCCTAAAAGAAATTTAATTACTCACAATTGTCTTGAATTTTCCATAAGAAATCACACTTTCCTTGTTAACACGGTCATTAAAAAATGATTATTATGGAGACTTTTTATTTTTGAGATGGTTTCTCTAGGTCAAAACACCTCGTTAAGACATTGATTTTTTATTTGTTATTCTTAGGATCAAATTGAACCATCTAAATTGATCTATTATATTCGAAATCATGCTTAAGCCAAGTCCGAATGACCCATTTAATATGATTTGGCTAAAGAACAACCGTAAAGTCTAAGTTTGAACCCAGTAGTATGTGACTTTTCCTTAAAAAATCAACTTTGATTTTTCGCTATTTACATAAAAAGTAATATATCTTATTAGTTATCACCTTTTACATATTTAAAAGTCAATAGAGGCGCGTCATCAGTTACAAGCCAAACTTTAGTGCATTCAATAATTTCTTAAATTTTCATTCAATGTTACTACGATTTCATTTATTTTGCGAAAAATAAAGGATTTTGAAAACGTGTTCTTAAAAACAATCGTTTGTATTGTTTAAAACAATTAGTCAATAAAAAATATTTTCATTATAAATAATAATTTATTTCTAAAAATTTTCACGAGTAATAAATTGTTGTTTTGTTTATTTATTTTGTTTAAGCAATACAATTGATCGTTTTTCAAATATCGTCAAGCAAATGACTTGACAACCAGCCAAAAAGGGTCGCCTGTTTCCTTGCCTGATCTGATCAGACCGTGGAGATCAATTCATCACGATCGTACGGCGCTGAAACGCCCACAAGTTCAAATCCATTCCGGTAGGCATGGTATGCTATGGTTGCCCTAGATTCAATTTCAAACAAATTGACTTCCTTTCTGGCGCCATTTGCGGTCGTGGCCCTCGGCCAAGACGTTGAATTGACCCGGATTCGAAATTAATCTAATCATGCTAGCGTCAATCAAGCACGCCCTAGTTTTAAAATCTTATTTTATCTTATTATATTATGCTTACTGGTTTATTAACTTCAACGAATAGTGTTTTTGTCCAATTCGAAGGGATTTACAAGTCTTTGAATTTGAGGCCCTTGAAATCGAGACGTGTTATACCATGTTGAAATAGAAGTATGCTGCGGATATATTTAATATGAATATGTCATGTTCAATACAATTGCATTGGCATGACATAACATTTATGATAAAATGGATCATATGACGCAACATGACGCGATTTGTCTTGTCATTATAGGGGTCGACTTAACGCGATAGGTCGACCTATTTACAATTATGCGTTCATTTGTGTTTAAACTACAATACACATTTTATACTGTTAACACGCTTAATATGCTCAAACATGCTTTCGGCAATTTAAGTGATCTCACTTTACGTCGTAGATCAAGATATGTTATTGACTTATTTTTTTGCAAGTGTTATTTCAATAAATTATTAAGGATTAAATAATCTCTAAACACAAAGTATTAAATGAGGTAAATCATATTTAATATTCTGTCCACTTTTGAACTGGTTAAGTGGTTGACCCCCTATAAGGCATGGTATTTGCCGATCATAAACTGGCTGTCCTATTCAAGATAAGAATCCGTATATGCCAACTCCAAACCCGTTGAATTTCTCACTGTCTACTCGCTAATCTCAGATTGTTCCCTTTTTTATTTATTTAATAATTCATGTTTACCACTCTACTAACTTTTTCAAAGCGTGCACATTACATTTCACTCTTTACAGAACCAAAAAAGAAGAAGAAAAAAACCCTAATTATGCTTTCGGACACCGATCGAAGTGGGCCGCAATCTTATGGCCCCTTTCTAAGCCCACTTTTGGGCCCAATTACGTTGTCGGCGATATGTGCCCAAAAATTGATTTTGGACACAACTGATTTAAGCAAGCAATAGGATGTTTGTCAGGGAAAGATGGGGTTAAGTGGCAGCCTAAACGTCTCTTTCCATCGTTTGCTTCCTCGAAGTTTCATTGAGATTAGGGATCAACTCCATACTACCTTTTCTACTCGTCCTCACTACTTTTTGTGTCGAAAGCGCGACCCATCAATTACTTTTTCGAAACGTTTATTATAAGATTCTCACACCACGCACCTAATGTTTGGACTTAGAGATGCCAACAGATCATTACTTAGCATGATGCGCGACCCACTTGTATCGTTGCTTCAATGTAGTTTTTTCCAAACTTATGTTTTAGGTGATTGAGTCATTGAACCAGTATAGTTTTTTCAATTAAGTCCATCCATCTCCATTTCCAACAAACTGAAGTCAACGACTTGCGGGTCGATTGATGCCTAGCCAAAATCTCTATCACTAAGTGAAACATTGTCACTACGGAATGATGAGTCGTTTACTTGGACTCATTTTCGGGCCATTGTAGCTACAATTCGATCGCGCAAAATGATTTTTCGGGACTGGACCGACCGTATTCCACGTCGGGTTTTTCTACTGCTACCAGATGCATCGATTTTAATTGACCAGAACCGAACGCGACCGACATGATCGAGAGAAATGCATAAATTCAAGTACTTAAACAGGATAAGTAGTTGATGATCACATTAAAGAAACTACGCAACTTCAGGGACTGCATGTCTTTTCTTCCTAGAGGGTAAAAAACATAAGAGGAGTGCATGGACACGGTGGCGGTACTGTGACTTTCTCTGCAAAATATATGCGTGATCTCTCGTTCTCGTTGCGGAGGTTGGATTGCTGTCGCTGCGCTATCGAGCTCTTGTTCCATTTCCATCGAATTCAAGAGACGATACAACATGGGTCGCCAATCGCTGATCTACAGCTTCGTGGCTCGAGGCACTGCGGTGTTAGCAGAGTACGCTGTGTTCGGCGGGAAGTTCGCCGGCATCGCCTTGCAGTGCCTCCAGAAGCTCCCTCCCAGCACCGACCACTTCACTTACACCTGCGATGGCCACACATTCAGCTACCTCATCGACAGCAGCTTCAGTATGATCTCTCTCTCTCTCGTAGCTGGTTGTCTCTCTTGTAGCTGCAATAGCTCCGAGCTACGTGTGAAGGCTACTTGTGGTCGCGTTTTTATAAGTTTTCCTTGGACAAACTTGACTTGGCCATCTCAATTCCGCAGCATACTGCGTCGTGGCAGTTGAGTCCATCGGTCGTCAGATTCCGATGGCCTTTCTCGAGAGAATCAAGGACGAGTTTACTAACAGATATGGTGGAGGAAAAGCCGCGACTGCAGTGGCACATAACTTGGACAGAGAATTCGGGTAAAGATCGCCATCTCCTCGTAAGTCCATGAATGTGACTTCTTTGTGCTACATCACAGGATACGCTGATCGGAGCTTTGACATAGGCCTAAACTGAAGGAGCAAATGCAGTACTGCGCGGATCATCCCGAAGAGATCAGCAAACTTGCCAAAGTGAAAGCTCGGGCATCAGAAGTGAAAGGAGTTATGATGGAGTATATAGAAAAGGTGAGTCGGCATTCCCTGTGCTATACTCTACCACTAAGTTAGAACTATGAGAAATCGGCGTGTAATGTCAGACTTATGTTGCTCTGTCATGTAGGTTCTGGATCGAGGTGAGGAAGTTGAGCTTCTGCTCAACAAGACGGAGAATCTTCGATCTCAGGTAAGCAGTCTACTGTGTGTGATTTCCATCCTGGAGCGATGTCGGCTTATCTTATTAAACGAGCTAATTATTGTATGTAAGAAGCAGGATCTGGTGAATGAGTCATGACAATTAGAGTCTTCTTCCAGTCTCCTGAACTGGTCGAGCTACTAGTACGGCCTACTTATCTGGGTCATCCTACAATTTTTAAATCGGAAGTATAGAAGTTTCGCTTATAAGTGAACAGTAATTCTTCCCTGTTCAAGTCTTGAATGCTCAATTGAGCAGATTATGGATCAAAATCCGGACAGCCTGAACTCGCATCATCTTCTCGCTCTAGTGCAAATGTTTCATTTCCTCACATCACTTCAGCCTAGATGCTTTATTAAGTGCAGTTGTCGTGTCATCTAGTTTAGGGTCTTTAGGCCATTAAATAGTTCAGGGAGAAGCTGATGGACATGAACAATGTTGGGTATTCCCAGTTCAGTATCCTATGTTCCTATTCCTTTACTCATTACTTTTGCCGTATTGTTGAAATATTGTCCTAAATCACTTGGCAATGACTCAGATATGACAGCTTAAGCTTTTGGATTGAACTTTCTAATATCCATCATTTCCTTAAATTCAGTGAATTTCTTGCTGCTGATCTACTTTTCATTCTATGTTGCTAGCTTTTGCATCAAATAAGAACTCACTAAGAACTTTCCCACTATTATAAGAAGTGTTATTTGAACTTTTTAAAGGTTTAACTGCTACTGCTTTAAGTGTTATTTGAACTTTTTAAAGGTTTAACTGCTACTGCTTTCCAAAAGTTTGCTTTCCTCTACCGAGTCTTCTCATATAAAATGTATGGAAGGAGTGGAAATCGGTGATTAATTTGGAGATAGAACAAAGACTACTGTCTTTTGGTATGATTGAATTAAGGATCTCGGCATCTGACTGATGTGCATTTTCTACTTTTAGGCACAAGATTTCCGACAGCAGGCAACCCGAATCAAAAGGAAGATGTGGCTGCAGAACATGAAAATAAAGCCGATAGTTCTCGGCATTGTCGTCGCTTTGATTGTGATCATAGTCCTGTCCATCATTTGTGGTGGTTTAAGGTGTGGTGGTAAATAATGGAGTGACTGTAGATATGATATTCTTTAAAACCTCGATAAGTTTTTTCTTTCTATACACACGAGTCCTCAATGTTCCTGTAATATAATGGAATAAATTGCTTGTGTAGCTTTGTATACTTGGAAGGGTTCTCTGATCCTGCTGCACAACATTGTGACATCAATAGTACTAATTCGAATTAAACTTGACATACCAAACCCTTCTGTTTAAGACAATGTAAAAATCCATCGAAAGCCTCAAATTTTGTACAAGATGCGATAAATCCTGGATTTTTCAATAGGTGCAATCAAGCCGTGAACCTTTTAAAATGTTCTATTAAAACTTTAAAGAGAAAACTTTCATGGCAAAACTGGAGCTGGTGGTTCGAGAGTTTAAAAATTAATTAGGACATTTCCAATTATTCTTAATATTTGTAAAAATTGCGAGTATATCTCTTTTTGATTATGCATATATTGATTAATATGTTAACTTAAATAGTCATACAATAAAACTTATAAATAGGCTTATGTATTTTTTAACAGTATTTCATTTTATCATTCATCCTCTTGCAAATTTTCCCAGAGAAAGTTGTTAATTTTTTTCATTGTGTCATCTTTCAAATCAAAAAAAGCTTTGTAGAAGAATTTAGCATTAGGAACAAGAGTAAAAATGTCTCATCAATAGATGTTTGACCAAATCGGACGTTGTAAGGATTTATTAGCCAATTACCTCAAGAAAGGTACGTTTTTTGTCAAAAGATATGTGAAAATAAGACCGCCCTTCATGTAAAGATGTGTTAAGATTTTTTTTTTTTCCTTAAGTCATTAGATTCAATCAATATAAATTTGGCCATTATAATAACGAGTATCCAAACAGGCCTATATAACCGGATGATCCTTTGGTCAACAGGTGTCCCAGTTCAAAGGACCGTGTGGCATGCTGCGTACCATCCCGGACCACGACTAGTATACTAGCTGACTCAAGCACGCAACCTCCGATGCTAAGGTTGCACGAATAGTTTGTACAATCTTTTGTGAGAAGGAAATGATGAAAACGGCTCATAAAAAAATGTTACACTCAGTTGTATTAATCAACGACATAAGCCACTTTCATCAAGTGGCTAATGAGAAAGGGCTTTGCAGACATTATCTATTCTTGCTCGAGTCGATATTTTGGGTCCGTGGACAAATCCGGAACAAGATGCTCACAAGAGACTTATATGACAATAGGGGTGTTATGTCTTCTTTTCCTATCTTACTGGCCTTCATTCTTTAATGTAATTTTCAGTGATAATAACCAACTTAGTTTTTTACCACTTCTTGAGCAATTGTCATTTGTTAATAAATTGGGCAGTCACTTCCAATTTATGGGACACGGCTGACAACGCCTTGGCGAAAAATACAATTTGACAACTTATTGGGTAATCACTTCCCAGAATGAATACAAAAGTAAAGTATATTAGCATGTGTTAGTTTTTTGGTTTGTTTGTAAATGATTTCAATTAGAATAAATATGGTGGAAAGCGGTTTTAACTACTTTTTGGCAGTCGATACTTTATTAATATTTTCCTGACATATCTTTATCAATGAATGGTGGGAGTTCAGTCCATTGGTGGAGTATAGCTTGAACAGGTCATTTGGATAAACATCGCTTTCTCTTCGTCAAATCATGAATACGACTTATTTGTTCTCTACCGCATAATATGCTGAGCTGAGCTTTGATAGCCAACAGAGATCCGCTAGACTTGTTAAAAAAAAAAAAAAGTTACTTTGGAATAAATTAGTTATAATTATATTAATTTGTAATATTTTGTGATATTAACCTTTGAAATATTCTAAAATACTAGCACAAACTACTTATTTTAATTCTTTTCATAATGGAATTTCTGTATACATTATGGGCGCGTTTGGGAGTAACTTCTCAAGGCTACTTTGAAGCCCTAAAGATCCTTGGGCCAAGGATGAGGTGTTTGGCAAAAATTTTCAAACTCCCTTTGCAAAATGTCGGTCTTCACAAGGTTGAAAGCCGAAGGCGGGTTGGGGCTGCCTTGGGCTTTCAAAGATGCCGAGAATGCTTGAGCGGGGCTAAAAGGAAATTTTCTTCCCAAATTATCCTCGTTGGTTTTTTGTTTTTCCGGTTTTGCCCTCACTATTCATCATCATCTTCTTCTTCTCCGCGAGCGGTCGCCGACGAAGGGCAGGCAATTGCGAGCAGGCAGTCGCTTGCGAATGTTGCCTAGACGACCGACGCCGGGGGGTGGCGCGACTGACGAGCCATCTGGGTCGCGGCAAGGTCTGGGTCGCCGTGACCCAAATCTAGGGCGACAGGGTTGCAGGAGGACCTTGCCGCCCCGATCCGGGTAGTGCGACCTCGCCGTCCCCGGATTTGGGTTGCGGTGACATCGCGCGACCTCGCCGCCCCCGCATCCGAGGGCGGTGAGGTTCCACGACCGGGAGTGGTGAGGTCGCGCGACCTCGCCGCGACCCAGATCCAAGGGTGGCGAGGTCCTCCCGTGACCCCGACGCCTCGGATCTAGGTCGGGCGGGGCGCCGGAGGTTGAGGCGGCGTCGCGCGACCTCGCCGCCCGATCCGGGTCGCCGAAGGTCACGGCGGCGTCGTGTGACCTCGGGTGGCCTTTGCCGGTGGTCTTCGGGGGTCGCTCGACCCCGGGCAGCCCTCCCCGCTTGTTTCCGGGCTACCTAAGTCGGATGTCACCGCCGGCGACAAATTTCGATTGTCAAGGCCGCTGCCCTTGTCGGTCAATTTTTTTATTTATTTTTCTTTTGATAATTTTTTTTTTATCACAAAAGTCCTTTGTAAATGTAATTCCCTCAAACACCATTTTGCTCAAAGGTACTTCACAATGGACTTTGAAATTGTAATTTACCAAACACAATTTGCATTCTGAAAAGTCCTTTCAACTTAAAGTCATTTGCATTTTCTCAATGGCTTTCCCCAAAAGTCCAACCAAACGCATCCTATATCCCTGTTCTTTGGGGTTGTATTGTTGCTACAAGGAACCAGCTAACACACAATTAATTCCGCCCTCTTCCATAAGAACGACCTCCTACTACACTCCTTCACCTCTTCCGTTCTTTCATTTGGGCAGCTTGTATCCACGATTGTAGTGGCATGGATTTCCCGGATCAGAATTCGGACCCTTATGCAAGATCAGGAAAGCCAAAAGACCGCTTGGCCGGTATGTAGCCCTTGCCGCTCCTCCTCCTCGTCCTCCTCCTTCATCTTTGCCCTCGATGAGCATCCTTCCTGCTTCGTTCGGTTGTAGCCACATTCCCAGTAACAGAAGCAAAACCAAGCTGAATGTTGAGGTGAACTCAGCAGCTTCTTCATGTCTCTCTCTTTTTTCCCTCTCTCGCCGGGTCAAACTCGTGTGGTAGTATAACGAGAGGCGTTATATGATATGCATGACAGGTCTTCTAAGGACGCCCTCTATTTATACTGAAATCGTCGTGTCCTGTAGTATGAGTTAGGTGGGTCTTGACACTTGAGATTCCTGCTAGGACGTGTAAAACGGGTTTTGGAAAATTTAATCCCGAAGCTGGAAAAAAAGTAAGTGCTTTCTATCAAACATTTTGTGCTGAGCACCCCCGTCTTCATTACCCCATGCTGACTCTAACGCGATTCCCAACTTTTTGACCGGCACTAAATAGCTTAGTCTTAGAAGCGTTGCATTTCTCAGGATTGGGGTAATCAAGACTTAGCTTCATTGCGTGCTACTCCGATGGTCCGCACTAAGCCTCCAAAACCAAGCACATGCCCATCAAGTGCAAATGCCGGAACCCTAACTATTTCTCCAGATATCATGAAATCAAAAACCCCTCTCCCATGGTGCCTTTAGTAACATTTATATTTCGAGAAACAATTTCATTTTAAAAATAATATTTTTTTATTTTTATTTTTAATCTGAGTAAAGAATGCGTTTGATAATTATATAAAATTTCTATCTTGAAAATAAAAAAAAAAAACTCATAATTTTTTTATAATATAAATTTCTTTTAATTTTTTAATAATTTTTTAAAGATTTTTTTCCCTCTCTCGTCTTCTTCTTGCTCCTCCTCTAGCTAGCGGTGGCGGTGATCGGTGGCCGGCGACCGGCAGCGGAAGCACCCAGAAGATCCCCAACAAGAAGACGGCGATGCCTAGGACCAAGACAAAGATGCATCGGGGCTGACCTCCCCTGCGACCCGGTAGAGCCACACCGAACATCTCTCGCAGAAGAACCACGAGGCCCCACTCTAGCCGCCGCTGCCATCGCGGTCCGCCCCGCCCTCCCCTTGTGGCCGATGCTACAGGTTTTGCTGCTCAGCTTTCCCAATTCGCAGAGCATCTGGGAACTCTCTCTCTCTTCGCCACGCCCACGGAAACAATGCCAAACTTTCTCTCTCTCTCTCTCTCTCTAACCCTGCAGTTTTTCAATTCAGCTTTCTCTCTCCTCGGGCGCACTGACTATATATGACTACGGGTGGGGGAGAATGAGAGAGACAAGCATTCATCAAGGACATATGCTTTCTATTAATCTATTATTTTATTTATTTATTTATTATTACTAAATAAGCTCAGATAATTCAATTTTTGTTGTAAAATATTACGTTGCAAATATATAATAGAGAGAATAGAGAGATTGAGTAGAGAAAATCGACACCGGAGATCGTAGAGAAAGTCGAGGAGATAATTTTATTTCCAGACTACGGGTGGGGGAGAATGAGAGAGACAAGCATTCATCAAGGACATATGCTTTCTATTAATCTATTATTTTATTTATTTATTTATTTATTTATTATTACTAAATAAGCTCAGATAATTCAATTTTTGTTGTAAAATATTGCGTTACAAATATATAATATAGAGAATAGAGAGATTGAGTAGAGAAAATCAGACACCAGAGATCGTAGAGAAAGTCAGAGGAGATAATTTTATTTCCAGTGCATGATGTTATATAACTGTTATTACTATTCTTGTGACTGTTATATCTACAATAACAAACTAAGTTCTTATTTATAGGAAAACAAGGATGTACTTATCATTAATATTAATGTATCGAATGATACATGTATTGGATAGGGAGATGAATATTCATTGTATAGGGAGATGTACTTATAATGTATGATACAAATGTATCATAATAAGTACATTAGATAAGATGAATATAAGGAATATTCATTCATGTATTTCATAACACCCCATTGAATATTCATTGTATTCATTATGAATGTTCATCGAATGATACTGCCTTATTAAAAACCTTAAGCCGGAAAAACCCGGTGAGACAAAAACTGGACAAAAGGGAAAAAGAGTGCAGGGCACAAATTTTATGAAATCTCCCTTTTATCAATGCATTAATTGCCTCGTTAAAAACTTTAAGCCGGAAAAACCCAATGGGAAAAAAAACCGGACAAAAAAAAAAAAAGAGTGCAATGCATAGTTCATAATATCTCTCTCTCAATTGAGCCATATAGCCACCGCTTTGGGGCTAATCAATCTTGCATCGTGTGAACTCGTCGCATGCCAATGTTGCAATGCATAGTTCATAATATCTCCCCCTCAATTAAGCCATATAATCACTTCTGGGGCTAATCAATCTTGCATCTTAGTTATAGAGTCAAATAAATATTATATAAGGTTCATAAGCATTTTATAACCATATGAAAGAACAATAAAAAAGTAATACATTTAAAACGAAACAACTAAAAAGAAATTATTAGAATCATAAAATTCGAAGTTCAAATTATCATCCACCAATCTGATGCCTCATCAAAGTAATCAAAGGTCTTCAAAGAAATCAAAGACATCTAAGGATGCATTTGCTACTTCAGGAGCAAGATGAGTCCCACCAACGGAAATATTGTTGGTCTCAACAGTGCTTATGGCAGTAGGATGGCATGAGATTCACCATGCTTGCCCGTATTTTTTAAAGATGCCTGGTATAGGTCAACAAAGTGCTTTAGCGTACGACAAGTACGTGACCAGTGCCTAGTCATGCCACGACGATAATAAATACTTTCATTAATCACATTCTTTGACTTCTTTTCTTTGTCATGATTTAGGCCAAAGTTAGATTTCCTAGGGCAGTTAAATTTTATGCTATCCCTTCTAGGATTATGTTCTTGCCTGCGCTTATAGCCCTTAAAATGGCTAGTATTTTTCTCAAAGTTAGTATGTGCTTTAGGCAATACTTTTGAGCCAACAGTCTAAGATCGGATTTTTGAGTAGTAATTCATTAGTTTGCTCGGTAGTGAGAATCACAAAAATTAATTAGAATATGTGGCAACCGACTCGCCGGTATTGCTGTTGCAATACAATATTCGAAGCATGGAAGGTGGAGAAAGTTTTCTCTAACAATTTCACATCAACGAATTTGATACCGCATAACTCAAGCCGAGAAATAATATCAAATAAAGCGGAATTATAGCTAGACATTGATTTAAAATCTTGCAGTTTGAGATTTTGCCAGTCATATTGTGCTTGAGGCAGGATAACAGTCTTGGTATGATCATACCTATCCTTCAACCCCCTCCACAGGATCTGAGGGTCTCGAACGGATAAATATTGAGTCTGCAGGCTCTTATGCAAATGACAGCGAATAAAAATCAGCACATTTGCTTTAGCTTTTTCATTTGAGGTTCCATCCTCTGTAATTGCATTAACGAGACCTTACCCTCGGAGGTGCATTTCCATGTCAAGGCACCAGGATAGATAATTCTTTCCACTCACTTCTAGGATGTGGAATTTGGCCATTTCAATATTTTTCATAATCCTTATAAAAATAAATCATTAAATTAATTAAAAGGATTTTCAAATATCCACTTTGCCACTTCGTGAGTATAATGATACTTTTAGATTTGAAATTTGGCTTCGGGTCAAAAAAAATAAAAATGAAGAATTGATAGAAGAAGATGAAGTATAAGTCGATTAATAAAAAGAACGCCTACCTTGCAAAAATTACTTACTCGCCGGTAGATCTTCATGCTGATAATGTGTTGTAAAATATTGCGTTGCAAATATATAATGGAGAGAATAGAGAGAGATTGAGTAGAGAAAATCGAGACACCGGAGATCGTAGAGAAAGTCGATGAGAGAATTTTATTTCCAAAGTGTATGACTTTGTTATATGATGACTGTTATTACTTCTTGTGACTGTTATATCTACAACAACAAACTAAGCTCCTTTTTATAGGAAAATAAGAATGTACTTATCATTAATATCAATGTATCGAATGATATATGTATTGGATAGGGAGATGAACATTCATTGTATAAGGAGATGTATTTATGATGTATGATACAAATGTATCATAATAAGTACATTAGATAAGATGAATATAATAAATATTCATTCATGTATTTCATAACAATTTTTTTCTTTTTTGGATTATATACTTGTAGATGACTCCAAAAATCTTTTTTGTTACGATTTCAATATGCCAAAATTGAATTTAGAAAGAGCATTTCTTTCCAAAAATATATTATAACCAAATTCCAAGGAACTCGGGACTATTTAAATTTTGTTAACTTTGTATATGATTAATACCCATAATTTTGAATTTTTCAGCAGGTTTGGTTAAAGTGAGAGGAGTTTCTTCCTACTAATATTGGAGGAAAATGTTGTCATTTTATTGAATTTATATTATTGGTTGAGCGTATTTTTTGTCATCATATTTATATAGATGACGAATGGTATTGTCATTCATTGGAATTTTCTGAATTTGCTATCGTAGGCTTATGCCTAAATACTTATTATAGTGATATCTCATGCAACTAGGGCCATGCGTGGCCTCTACTGGATTTAACTAGGATATGGATTTATCTCTATTCATTTGGGATTACTTAAGAGTCTTAGTTTAGTGAGCGAGCGATGGGATTGGAAGATTTAACTTGATACCAGCCTTACCCTTTTTGGTGGATTTAATGTCAATCTAAGTCTCTTTGTCTATCAAATCGTATTCTCTTGACACATGGCCGAACATCTTCCATTTGATTTAACTTGTATGATTCGCTACATGGCGAAACACTACTCGTCAACATTTTCTTATCTATATAAATACCCTTAGAATAAGAATTTGTAGTAGGAGAACCATCACTAGAAATCATGAAAGGCACTCAACCTGTCATTCAAGCTAAGGGAGTGCCCGAATCTTTTGTCATGCACTCTCTACTTTATCTCGTTCATATTAATCATGCATAATCCTTATAAAAAGGAATCATGAGCATCCTTATTACAAGCTTATCCTCACTATTTTAATGTTTCAACGACCCAAAAAGATTAAAGAGCTTTTGATTTGGTACTTCTTGCCCACCCTTTCTCTTCTGATGTGATGCAATGCATATCGCTTTTTTTTTTTGGCGACTGTGGGATTAAACTAATGATTTGAAGGACTATAATTGATTTGGTTCAAGATTTTTCCAAATTAAGTAGTTTGATTATGATTGAAATGTAGGTGAACTCAAATTAAATGGATGAAATCTCACATGAAGTAGATTGTTACAAAAAGTTATGAACAATCACTTGATAAAAACATTCTACAAGAATAGAAAATTTTCATATGACTTAATCACATGGAAAAAAATTAACGTACAAATATGGGTGGTTTCGTTAATTTATTGGTTTCCTTTGATTTACTGGACAAAAAGATCAATTCAAACTATTCTATTTAGCTGTTAATTAGTTGGTAAGAAGCACGACTTAATTTGAATTAATAATATTATTTGACTTTAAAGCTAAATTACCATTTTCTTTGGTGTAAATCTTTCGATTTACAAGAAAACCCTATTCTGTTGGTCCACTAATTGGTCCTATACCCATTTTAATCCATTTGATTAAAATTAAATGCAATCACTAGCACATCTTAAAAAAAAAAAAAAAAAAAATCCATTGCCTTGTCAATGAAAATCATGAAAAACACTTCAATTTATTTCGCTCTCACGTATGAACTAATAAACCTCATGTACTGATTCAATTGCGAATTTTCACCGACACCTCTGTCCATATACCGACTTATGAATACCTCTAATTTAGTATGTCAATAATACTTATTCTAATTCACATAGACTTTTTACTTATCCCAACTTATCCCAACTTAACTTTATAATATCATTTTCTCTCCCTCTCTTTCCGCTACCGAACGTTGAGGACAAGCAAAGGCGAAAGCAAAAGTGGGAGAGAGAGAGAGAGTGGGCACTGGTCATCAGAAGGTGGACTAGAATAAAAGCAGGGTGAATGTTTGTTTGTTTGTTCTTTTTTTTTTTTTAAATTTTTTTTCTGGTTTTAATTAAATATTATTATTTTTAAAATTCCACTAGCACCACCAGCACCAGCACCAAGAAATCGAAATCCAGACCGTCGCCCTATAGAACGAGGGCACTTCAAGGGGAAAAATTATTCAATCGCAGTAGTAATGAGCAAGGGAATGGCGTTGACTGTTGACCGATGCGGAGCCCCCCACATGGATAAATGAGGGCACAGGATATCTTGATGGATGATGATTTTGTCTCTTGGGTGTCATGCACATCACGCGGGAGGTTACAAGGATGTACGTTTGGTTTGCAACTGTAAATACATGGTGTCTGTTCTTGATTGGTCAATTAGTTTGTGACCCATAATTTCATTCATAATTAGTGATATTGTGTAACTTTTATTTTAATGATTTTGTTAACGAGTGTATTGAAAACACTAATTAGTACTGCTAAGAATTGGAAAGTTATATTCGAATATAAAGTTTCATATTCGTAGAGTAAAATTAACGATCCCTAATAGGTGTGCAAAGGACACTTTCAACATTTTCATTACCATAAAAGAGTTTTAATTACTCAGAATTGTCTTGAATTTTTTCATAATAAATTACACTTTTAATATCGACACTACTAAAAAAAATGATGATGATTTTCTTTCTTGGGTGTCGTGCATATCCCGGTGGAGGACATAACCCGCATGTACATTTGGTTTACAACTATGGATACATGATGTTTGTTTTTGATTGGTCAATTAGGGGCTGTTTGTTTGTATTCCTGTTTTGTTTATGAACACAATTTCTATTTTTTTTTGTTCCGGGGAACAAAAAAAGAATAGAAATGCGTTTGTTTGCGTTTTTGTTCCAAATCTATTTTTTTGTTCCCGAAAACAAATTTGGAATAGAAACAAGAAAAAAAAAAAAAAAAACTTATTTCTTAGTTCCCCGAACATTTTCGAGAAACAATTTTTCTCTCTCCTATTTTTTTTCTTTTCTTTCTTTTCTTCTTCTTTTTTTTTGGCCGGTCGTCGGAGCGTCACCGGTCCTCGCGAGGCTGAGCTCGCCTAGCCACCGGTGAGGCTCGGCCTTGCCGAGCCACCGTCAAGTCGGTGTCGCCTAGTGGTGGCTCGGCAAGGCCGAGCTCGCCTAGCCACCGACGAGCTCGGCCTCGCAGGGGCCACCACTAGGCGATGCCTCGCCGGGCTGGGCAAGGCCGCCGGCCCTCGTCGGCTGGTTGCGGCCATGGCCGAGGCCGGCGACCGGCCAAAAGGAAGGAAAAAGAAAAAAAAAAAAAAAAAAAAGGAAAAAGAAATAAGAAAAGAGGAAAAATAAAATAAAAATATTTAAAAATTAAAAGAAACAAAAAAATTATACAAGTTTACTAAACGTTTTCCCGTTCTTTTTATTTTCCAAGAACAAGTTTACCAAACGCGTTCTTCTATTAAAAAATTGTTCCTCGAAACAAAATAGTTTTTCTATTTACGTTCCCTAAATAATTTTTGAACAAAACGTTACCAAACACACTTTTAGTTTGTGGCTCACATAATTAGTGATAGTGGATAGTTTTTATTTTAAAGATCTTGTCAACGAAAATAAGATTCTTAATAAAAATTTTCATATTTATAAAGTAGAATTAACCATTGTCGGTATGTGTCTAAGGAACACTCTTAGGGCGCGTTTGGTAACATTCTGTTTCCGGGAACAATTTCTGATAAAAAATGATTCTTTTTTATTCTGTTCCCGGGAACATTTTTTAAATATTTTAAGCTGTTTGGTAAATATCCAAAATTTTTATTCTCGGAATAGAATGGCGTTTGGTACTGTTTTGAAAATTTCTAATCCATATCATTTTATTTTAATTATTTAATAGTTTTATTACTTTTTTTTTTCTTTCTCCTCTTCTTCTTCAAGGTTTGCCAGTCGCCGGCCTTAAGATGATCGGCGACCGACTAGACAAGGGCCGACGACCCCGTTCGAGCGTCACCGGCCCTCGGCGAGGCTGCGCAGGCAACTGGGTGAGGCTCGGCCGAGCTCGCCAATCAACAGTGGGGCTCGACCTCGTCAAGCCACCACGAGGTCGACCTCGCCTGGCCAGGGCGAAGCAGACCTTGCGGTGGCTCGACGAGGTTGAGTCGTGTTGGCGGCTAGGCGAGCTCGGCCGAGCCAGATTTGGGTGAGGTTGAGCCTTGCCGATGGCTGGGCGAGCCTTTCCGGCCAGGGCGAGGCTCACCGGTGGTCGAGGGAGGCCCGCCAAGCCTTGCTCTGGCCTAGTGAGCCTTCGTCAAGCTTGCCGGACCTTAACTATTCGGTTGCCGGCGACAAGTGGTGGTGGGCGGTAGTGGTGGCCACCGGTCAGTGGCGACGGCGATGGTAGCAGTTGAAGAAGAAGAGAGAGGGAAGAAGAAGAAAGAAGAGAAAATTGAAAAAATAGGTTGGCTTGATTCTGGAATTGTTCTCGGGAGCAAAGAATCAACTTTTTTTTACTTCTCAATTTTGTTTCAAATTTATTTCCAAGAACAAAAAAATAGAAATTTGTTTCCGGAAACAAAAATTTTACTAAATATATTTCTATTCCAAATTTACTTTCGAGAAAAAAAAAATAAATAGAAATTTCACTGTTTGGCTAGTGTTTTCATTACCCTAAGAGAAATTTAATTACTTGGAACAGTCTTGAATAATTCATAATAAATCATACTTTAAATGTTAACATTGTCATAAAAAAGCGATTATTAAAGAGACTTTTTATTTTTAAGATGGTTTCTCTAGGTCAAAACACCTTTAATATTAAGATGTTAAGACATTGATATTTACTTGTTATTTTCAGGATCTGATCCAAGTGTCGAAATCGATCTATTGAATTCAGAATCGTGCTTAAGCCGAGTTGAAATGAGCCATTCAATATGATTTGGCTAGAGAACAATCATAACATCCAAGTTTGAATTAGGGGTGTGCATGGTGCGGCGGACGGTTCCCGACCTAGAACCGGGAACCACTAGCTAAGAACCGGTTCCGAAAAATTGGAACCGGGAACCGCCCGCTAATTGCATGAATCCACCCGAGAATCGGACCGCCGGTCCGGTTCGGTCTGGTTCCCGGGTGGATCCATAAAACCAGTCAAACCTCCACGCCTTCCCCTTTTCGCCTTCAACCAGTTGCGACCCTCGCTCTGCTTCCGTCTCGACCACCACCACCATCTTGGCCACCGCCTCCGTCATCTCCCACTCCTCCCTTGAGACCGACAATGAGGAGGACAATGGGGACAATGAGCCGTTCTTAGACCTAGAGTTCACCCGTCCCCGAAGATGAGGATGATGGGGAGAAGCCTAAGGAGGGGAGGAGGAAGAGGGGAGGTAGAAGCAGGACGAGCCCAACAATGAAGAGGACGATAGTGACAGTGAATGCGGAGGTGGCGATGACATGGAGAGAGAGTTCAAGTTTGAGGGAGGAAAAGAGAATTAACTTACTGTTTCGCCGAGTTCGAACTAGGATTCAAAGGGAGATGAGTAGATGCGAAGGTGAATTGGAGAGAAAGAGGGAGCTCGGGGAGATTTTGAACTGAGAGAGACGAGATGGAGTAGGAGAGTAGTGAATTGAGACAAGATGGTGATTGGAGTACTAAATTTTAGATTTGCTAATTTTGAATTTTTTTAATATTAAAAATTAATATATTATTATAATATAACCGGTTCGGTTCGGTTCGGGTGGGTGGGTGGGTGGGCGGATCCGCCCATGAAACCGGAATCGGACCGGTACCCACCGGTTCCCATAAATTGGAACCGGGAACCGGACCGGTTCCCTTAAGAACCACCGGTTCCGGGCGGTTACGGTCCGGTTCCGAGCGGTTTGAGGGGGTCCCTGGTTCTTTTGCACACCCCTAGTTTGAATCCAATAGTCAGTGGCTTTTCCTACAAAAGTCAAGTTTGATTTTTCACTAATTAAATATAAAAGTAATATTATCGTGTTAGTTAGCAACTTTTACATATTTGAAAAGT
This sequence comes from Eucalyptus tenuipes, assembly GCA_014182365.1. Classification (NCBI taxonomy): domain Eukaryota; kingdom Viridiplantae; phylum Streptophyta; class Magnoliopsida; order Myrtales; family Myrtaceae; genus Eucalyptus; species Eucalyptus tenuipes. Next base: position 4,801,240 of record CM024543.1, on the reverse strand, counting down.
TAGTGTAGACGCCTCATCAATCACTAGCCCAACTTCAGTGCATCCAATAATTTCTTGAATTTTCATCAAATGTTATTAAGACTTTGTTTATCTCGCGGAAAATAAATCATTTGCAAAATATATTCCTAAAAATCATTGATTGTATCATCCAAAATAAGTTGCTAACTGACAATTTTTTCATTATAGACAGCAATTTATATCTAAATATTTTCGTGAATGATAAAAAATATTTTTCGTTCAGTTATTTTTTTTAATCGATACAATTGATTATTTTTTGAATTTTTTTTATCATTTCTTTTTTTACTTTTCACAAAATAAATGGAGTTTAGATCGTCAAGCAAATACGACCAAGAACGAAAATGGTCGAGCAAATAACTTGACAACCAGCCAAAAAGGATTCACCTGTTTTCTTTGCCTGATCTGATCAGACCGTGGACATCAATTCATCGCGATTAAGCTTCCAATCGAAGTGGGCCGAAACTGATATGGTCCATTTCCAAGCCCACTTACGTTGTCGGCTATATGTGCCCAAAAACTGATTTTGGACACAACAGATTTGTGCTAGTGATAGGACGTTTGCCTAGGAAAGATGGGGTTAAGTGGCAGCCAAAGCGTCTCATTCCATCGTTTGCTTCCCGGAAGTTTCATTGACATTAGGGATAAACTCCATGCTACCTTTTCTACTCTTCCACACTATCATTCACATCGAAAGTGCGACCCGCTCGATTGCTTTTTTCGAAACGTTTATTCTAAGATTCTCACACCATGCACGAAACGTTTGGATTTAGATATGCAAACACATCATTACTTAGTATGATGCGTGACTCACTTGTATCATTGCTCCAATGTAGTTTTTTTTCCAAACTTATGTTTTGTGTGTTTGAACCATTGAACCCGAATAGTTTTTCCAATTAAATCCATCCGTCTCCATTTCCAACAAATTGAAGCCGACGACTCGCGGATCGATTGATGCCTAGCCAAAATCTCTATCACTCAATGAAACATTGCCATCATGGAATGATGAGTGATTTACTCGGACTTATTTTTGGGCCATTGTAACTACAATTTGATCGTGCAAACTGATTTTTTGAGATTGGACCGACCCTACTTCACATCGGGTTTTTCTACCACTACCGGCTGCATCGATTTTAATCGACCGAAACCGAACGGTGACCGACATGATTGAGAGAAATGTATAAATTCAAGGACTTAAACAGGATAAGTAGTTGATGATCCCATTGAAGAGACTACGCAGCTTCGGGGACTGCATGTCTTCTTCTCCCAAGAGGGCAAAAATTACATAAGAGGAGTGCATGGATACAGTGGCGGTACCCTGACTTTCCCTGCAAAATGGATGCGTGATCTCTCGTTCTCTTTGCGGAGGTTGAAGTGTTGTCGCTGCGCTATCGAGCTCTCATTCCGTTCCCGTCGAATTCGAAAGACGACAAAACATGGGCCAATCGCTGATCTACAGCTTCGTGGCTCGAGGCACCGCGGTGTTAGCAGAGTATGCTGAGTTCGGTGGGAAGTTCGCTGGCATCGCCTTGCAGTGCCTCCAGAAGCTCCCTCTCAGCACCGACCACTTCACTTACACCTGCGATGGCCACACATTCAGCTATCTCATCGACAGCAGCTTCAGTATGATCTCTCTCTCTCTCTCTCTCTCGTAGCTAGTTGTCTCTCTTGTAGCTGCAGTAGCTCCGAGCTACGTGTGAAGGCTACTTGTGGTCGCGTTTTTTTACAGTTTTCCTTGGACAAACTTGACTTGGCCATCTCAATTCCGCAGCATACTGCGTCGTGGCAGTTGAGTCCATCGGTCGTCAGATTCCGATGGCCTTTCTCGAGAGAATCAAGGACGAGTTTACTAACAGATATGGCGGAGGAAAAGCTGCGACTGCAGTGGCACATAGCTTGGACAGAGAATTCGGGTAAACATGGCCATCTCCTCGTAAGTCCATGAATGTGACTTCTTTGTGCTACATCACAGGATATGCTGATCGGAGCTTTGACATAGGCCTAAACTGAAGGAGCAAATGCAGTACTGCGCGGATCATCCTGAAGAGATCAGCAAACTTGCCAAAGTGAAAGCTCAGGCATCAGAAGTGAAAGGAGTTATGATGGAGTATGTAGAAAAGGTGAGTCGGCATACCTTGTGCTATACTCTACCACTAAGTTAGAACCATGAGAAATTGGCGTGTAATGTCAGACTTATGTTGCTCTGTCATGTAGGTTCTGGATCGAGGTGAGGAAGTTAAGCTTCTGCTCGACAAGACGGAGAATCTTCGATCTCAGGTAAGCAGTCTACTGTGTGTGATTTCCATCCTGGAGCGATGTCGGCTTATCTTATTAAAAGCGAGCTAATTATTGTATGTAAGAAGCAGGATCTGGTGTTCAGAAACTGAATGAGTCATGACAATTAGAGCCTTCTTCCAGTCTCCTGAACTGGTCGAGCTACTAGTACGGCCTACTTATCTGGGTCATCCAACAATTTTAAATCGGAAGTATAGAAGTTTCGCCTATAAGTGAACAGTAATTCTTCCCTGTTCAAGTCTTGAATGCTCAATCGAGCAGATTATGTATCAAAATCCGGACAGCCTGAACTCGCATCATCTTCTCGCTCTAGTGCAAATGTTTCATTTCCTCACATCACTTCAGCGTAGATGCTTTATCTAGTGCAGTTGTCGTGTCATCTAGTTTAGTGTCTTTAGGCCATTAAATAGTTCAGGGAGAAGCTGATGGACACGAACAATGTTGGGTAGTCCTAGTTCAGTATCCTCTGCTCCTATTCCTTTTCTTATTCCTTTGGCCGTATCGTTAAAATATTGTCCTAAATCACTTGACAATGAGTCATATATGACAGCTTAAGCTTTTAGATTGGACTTTCTAACACCCATCATTTCCTGAAATTCAATGAATTTCTTGCTGCTGACCTACTTTTGATGCTACGTTGCTAGCTTTTGCATCAAAGAAGAGCTCACTAAGAACTTTCCCACTATTATAAGAAGTGTTATTTGAACTTTTTAAAGGTTTAACTGCTACTACTTTCCAATAGTCTGCTTTCATCTTCCCAATCTTCTCACATAAAATGTACGGAAGGAGCGGAAATTGGTGATTAATTTGGAGATAGAGCAAAGACTACCGTCTTTCGGTATGATTGAGTTAAGGATCTCGGCATCCGATTGATGTGCATTTTCTACTTTTAGGCACAAGATTTCCGGCAGCAGGCAACCCGAATGAGAAGGAAGATGTGGCTGCAGAACATGAAAATAAAGCCGATAGTTCTCGGCATTGTCGTCGCTTTGATTCTGATCATAGTCCTGTCCATCATTTGTTGTGCCTTCAGGTGTGGTGGCAAATAATGGAGTGACTATAGATTTGATATTCTTTAAAACCTCTATAAGTTTTTTGTTTCTATACACACAAGTCCTCATTTTCCTGTAGTATAATGGAATAAATTGCTTGTATAGCTCTATATACTTGGAAGAGTTCTCTGATCCAGCTGCATAGCATTGTGACATCAATAGTACTGATTCGAATTAAACCTGACATAGTTTAAGACAATGGAAAAATCCATCGAGAGTCTCAAATTTTGTACAGAATGCGATAAATCATGGATTTTTCAATAGGCGCAATCAAGCCGCAAACCTTTTAAAATGGTGTATTAAAACTTTAGAAAGAAAACTTTCATGTCAAAACTGGGGCTTACCGTGGCACGGTGGTCCGAGAATTTTAAAAAACCAATTAGGACATTTCCAATGATTCTTAATATTTGTAAAGATTGCGCTTATATCTCTTTTTGGTTATGCATATATTGATTAATATGTTAACTTAAATAGTCATACAATAAAACTTATAAACAGGCTTATGTATCTTTTAACAGTATTTCATTTTATCATTCATCCTCTTGCAAATTTTCCCAGAGAAAGTTGTTAATTTTTTTTTATTGTGTCATCTTTCAAATCTTAATCTTTTTTCATGGTGTCATCTTTCAACTCTCAAAAGCTTTGTAGAAGAATTTAGCATTAGGAACAAGAGTAAAAATGTCTCATCAATAGATGTTTGACCAAATCGGACGTTATAAGGATTTATTAGCCAATTAACTCAAGAAAGGTACGTTTTTTGTCAAAAGGGATGTGAAAATAAGACCGCCCTTCATGTAAAGATGTGTTAAGATTTTTTTTTTTTCCTTTTTAAGTCATTAGATTCAATCAATTTAATTTGGCAATTATAATAACGAGTATCCAAATAGGCCTATAGAACCGGATGATCCTTTGGTCACTAGGCGTCCCAGTTCAAAGGACCGTGTGGCATGCTGCGTACCATCCCTGGACCACGACTAGTATACTAGCTGACTCAAGCGCGCAACCTCTGATACTAAGGTTGTATGCATAGTTCGTACAATCTTTTGTAAGAAAGAAATAATGAAAACGGCTCATAAGAAAACGTTCTGCTCAGTTGAATTAATCAATGACATAAGCCACGTATATCAAGTGACTAACGAGAAAGGGCTTTACATACATTATCTATTCTTGCTCGAATCGATATTTCGGGTCCGTGGACAAATCCGGAACAAGACACTCACAGCGTGTTCTGTCTTATTTTCCTATCTTATTGGCCTTCATTCTTAAATGTAATTTTCAGTGATAATAACCAACTTAGTTTTTTACCACTTCGTGAGCAATTGTCATTTGTTAATAAATTGGGCAGTTACTTCCAATTTATGGGACACCGTTGACAACGCCTCGGCGAAAAATACAATTTGACAATTTATTGGGTAATCACTTCCAGAATGAATACAAAAATAAAGTATATTAGCATGTGTTAGTTTTTTTGTTTGTTTGTAAATGATTTCAATTAGAATAAATATGATGGAAAGTGGCTTTAACTACTTTTTTGGTAGTCGATACTTTATTAATATTTTCCTGACATATCTTTATCAATGAATGGTGGGAGTTCAGTCCATTGGCGGAGTATAGCTTGAACAAGTCATTTGGATAAACGTCGCCTTCTCTTCATAAAATCATGAATGCGACTAATATGCTGAGTGCTGAGCTGAGCTTTGACAGCCGGAAGAGATCCGGTAGACTTGTTAAAAGAAAAAAAATTAGTCTGGGATAAATTTTTTATATCTGTACCAGTTTGTAGTTTTTCATGATATTAACCCTTTGAAATATTCTAAACTATTGGCACGAACAACTTGATTTTATTCTTTTCAAAATGGTACTTCTGCATACATTATGTCTTGTTCTTTCAGATTATATTGTTACTACAACTAGACTTGTTTCGTACTTAAATCTCAGGAACACAATGAACCAGTTGACACACAATTAACCCCACCCTCTTCCATAAGAACGACCTCCTACTACACTCCTTCACCTCTTCCGTTCTTTCATTTGGGCGGCTTGCATCCACTGCCGCTCCGCCGACTGTATCGGCATGTATTTCCGGGATCCTGAACCTGACCCTTTTGTAGGATCTGGTGTAACGCCCCGAGTCTCAACTGTACATATATTGTCCGCTTTGGACACTAAGTCCTCACGGTTTTGTTCTTCTCGGGGCATCCCATACTACCCCAAGAAAACGCGTATGTACAATTAGAGAGCCCATTGCCTTATAAGGCAGCCCAGAACTCTCTCCCTAGGCGATGTGGGACAAGAGGGAGAGGATCCCTTCCTTGCGCACGTCCGGGGACCGAGGCGCGGACGCACCGCCATCCCTCCTCCCCGCGCACCGCCGCTCAGGCCGTCACATCTGGAAAGTTAAAAGACTGCTCGGCTGATAAGTAGCCCCTGCCGCTCCTCCTCCTCCTCCCTCATCTTTGCCTTCGACGAGCATCCTCCCTGTTTCGTTTGGCTGTACCCACATTCCCAGCAACAGAAGCAAAACCAAGGCGAATGCTGCTGCTGATGAACTCAGCAGCTTCTTCATCTCTCTCTTTTTCTCCTATCTCGCCGGGTAAAACTCGTGTGGTAGTATAATGAGAGGCGTTATATGATGTGCATGACAGGTCTTGTGAGGATGTCCTCTATTTATACTGAAATCGCTGTGTTATGAGTTAGGTGGGTCTTGAGACTTGAGATTCCTACTAGGACGTGTGGAATGGGTTTTAGAAAATTTTATCCTAAAGCTGGAAAAAAGAGGTGTTCCCTTTCAAACGTTTCCTGCTAAACACCCCCATCTTCATTACGCTACGCTGACTCTAACGAGATTCCTAGCTTTGACCGGCACTATGATGCTTGGTCTTATAAGCATTGCATTTATCGAGAGGTTGGGATGAGGACGATTTAACTTTAGATATTAGTTTCGACTCCATACCCTACAAAGAGGCAAGACAAAAGTGTGAAAGTGAGAATTAAAGTAGGGATATGATAGAATTGAAAAAAAAAAAATTGCCAACAAACATGCGGCCCTGCTAATAAAGGGATTTGGGGGGGTGAGGCTGAAGGATACTGGGTCAGGACGATTCCTGTTAGTGCCGCACACACATGTACATAGGAGAGAGAGGAGTGAGACGAAAAAAAGGACGGCTAAGTGGATTGCACTAATTGTTGAGTTCACCTCTTTCTTTAACCTAAGGGCGTGCTGGGTTGCTCGAGTAAAACGTCGGATAATATAAATTATCCTATTCGGGGTTTGGAGACAACTAGGATTTGGATTAGTCTGGATAAGTTCGAATGAATCTCGAATGACCTATCCCAACACCAGGGGAAGGAGAATTTTATCCCATACGAATTGCAATAATTTTTTTTTTCAAAAGAAAATAATTAAAGAGAAAGAGAGAAAAGAAGGGAGAATCGAAGAATCCATTCTCTGCCCTAAGCGAAGCCTAAACCAGCGCCTCCTTTGCCGTCGCCGGTGGTTGCGTCCCTTCGGCGACCATTAACAATACATAAGGCGAATTTTAATGCCGTAGAAGTATATATCCTTATTTACCCTGAAAGTAGGTCAAGATTTTGACATTAATATAACATAATACAAAAATGATGCTATAACAATTTTAATTTGATTGTATTATAAATGAAACTTGAAAAAATATTCTTAGAAAACCAGCTTATGCTATAATTGAATTTTTGTTAGTACTTTTAACTACCCAATAGTAAATAAAAGCAATGTTGTATTTACTTTCGTAAATATTATGTGATACAAGCGTATTTGAATTTCTTAGTTTACTAATGAAAATATATAAACTATTGAAAGTCGAAGTGCTTTAGCTAAGTATAATGGGAAGTTATATTTGTCAAATGAGTGGGTTGGGCCGGGTCGGGTCGGGTCGAGTCTGGGTGAGTAGAAAATGGGTCCAATTTTGTGATATATTTTCAGGGTAGAATTACCAAATAAATCATAAACTTATTGCAATTATGCCAATTCAGTCTTAAATATTTTACAATTGTACCAATTCGATCCATCGGCCAATTTTAGTCGGTTGGTGCTGACGTGGACGCTTGCAGACCAATGCTGACATGGAAATTTTTAATAATATTTTATTTTATTGAAATTTTTTAATATTTTTTTATTTTTCTCTTTCCTTTTGCAGTTCTTTTTCTTTTTCCTCTTCTTCCTTCTTTTGCTTCTTTGCCCACAATGGTTGGCAAGGCTCTAGTGAGGGTCATTGGCCATTGGTTAAGGGCCACAAAGCCCTCATCGATCGTCGATGAGGATTGCGGTCCTCACCATGGCCTTGTTGGCTGCAAGCGAAGGCGACCTCACTAATGGCCCCCAGGCCTTTGTGATCCTTGCCAAGTGGTTGGAGAGATTGTGGGGGAAAAAAATTAAAGCCTTTGTTACCTTTTGGGAGGCCTATGTCCCATAGAAACTATCTACCTGAGACTATCCCTTCGCCTAAAAGGAAGAAGAGAAAAAAAGAAAAAGAAAAATATTAATTAAAATTATTAAAAAATATTATTAAAAATTATTTACATCAGCATCATTGGACGGCCGACGTCCATGTTAGCACCAACCGGCCAAAATTGGCCGGATGGACTGAATTCGCACAATTGCAAAAGATTTAGGATTGAATTGGTAAAAAAAAGGTCTAAAAGTAAATTGACACAATTACAATAAGTTTAGAACTTTTAGGTAATTTTCCCTATTTTTAGTGACTTATACCGGGCCTAACTCAGATCCAATCCTTACCTAATCCAATCCAACTTGGCTCCAGTGATGTGAAAATATTCGAAGATTTGAAAATACTTAGACCCATCAAGATTTATAACAATTAAGATCGGGTTCAGCAACATACACCTCGACAAAAAGAATTTAAAGCGATATATTGAACGCTATTTTATTGCTATGTTACTTTCGTAAAAGATTTAGGGATGTATGTCACGACCCCTTTTTTTTCGTCCGAGGAAAAGAAAGAATGGTTTAGGGGTATTTGCCTAAAGCGGCGGACCAACGGCCCTAAATTAGGCGCGGGCTCTCCCAAGCCCATGCCTCGCGCGACATTGGATTTTGAATTTTAATTCTTAACAACCTATGTGCTTCTAGGAGTCGCCACTAGCCTATTGGGGTTGGCTAGAAACCAATCAAGACGTGGGAGTGTTGTCTCGATTCCTACGCAACCAGAGATTTCTAAGAACGGGGACTTGTTTACGCCAATGTTTCTATTGGCGCCCTTGCGGTACCACTAACTTGGAAGGTTGTTCATCTAAATGGCCACACAATCTTGATTACCAATTATAATCCTTATAAAACCGCTAAGCGTCCATGCAAATGTTTTTGTAGGTTTGTTTTCCTTAATGTCTAGACTAATCCTAACATAATTTAGAAGTGAAATTTACACTCAAATTAATGAAAAGCGGTGCATAAGTAAACATCCAAGAAATTGAAATAACTTGAAAATAAATGCAGAAAAGGAAAACCCGATACAAGTCGAGCAAATAATATTACATGGCCTTGTTATCACGCCCCGGGACAGGACCCCCGTGAGCAAAATGAGAATTTAAATATGTATGAAATTACTTTAGATGCATGAAATTACTCTAAATAATTTTAATCTACGCAAAATAGATTATTTACAAAAATGGTTATAAAATACCAAAATATCATTAAATTAAGAAAATGACCTTTAAAAATTAGGAAAATTTCCTAGATGTCATTTCTATCATAATTTGATATCATCCATCATTTTGTAATTTTTTTTTGAAATTTTCATATTTTTTTATTTTTTTTTTTTTTAATTTTTATTTAAAATTAATTCCCTAAACCTATATATGCCGATTTACACTAATATGGGACTGCCCAGTACATGAATATAACAAGAACCAAGCTCAAATCGACCGTTTCAAGGTCGAAACTTGGTTTGCGCATTTCGTCGAACACTTGGCGTGCATCAAATCATCCCAAACCAGCTCCCTCGGGCCATGTTTGCGGCCTTCAATCTCAACTCATAAGGCAATCTTATGTGGAACTAAAACATCAAGGTTATACTACCACATGCAAAGAGTAAGATTAGATAAAAATCATAGCCTAAAACACACGAAAACCAAGCTGAAATCGTCATCAAATATGCGGGTTTGAACTGATTTTGCAAATCTGGGTTTGAACCCAAGTCCAGCAAACAGGTTATATGCCCATATTCAAGCCCCGACACTCATCACATGCAAGATCTACGGGAAACATTACTTGATCCGAGTGAAAGTAGGTAACATGAGCTTTCAAAGACAACAAACATCACAGAGAATGACCAACCGAACACATCAAAAACGACCTCTCCAAGAAGCACACATGCAAAACTCTTGAAGAGATTCCAACACTTAAGAAAAATTCCAGCCTAAAAATCAGTATTCTGGACTAGTCTTCGTCTTGATTTTTCACTATTAAAACACGTTCAAAATAGAACAAAAATACATATAGGATACTTACCTTGCTTCCTAGTTTCTTTTGCAAGTGGTTATTGGCCGAAAAAACCAAGAAATTATCTTCGGGGAGCACATGGAAATTGGCTCCTTCAAACTGGAAATGAGATCTGCAAAAACAATAACTGACAACGAAGGTTTTCGTTGATCTCTAACATTAGACTTCGAGACCTATTTTGTTGGAAAAATTAACACCAAACCAAACTATATGTATTTTAGTTTGGGGTAAAATTCAAGCTTTTCCTCATTTGTCTCTCAATTTTCTCAAAAACACTCGGTTTCTCTCGCCCGTGACCAACTGGGCTCAACACTTGGACAAATTTTCGGAGTTTCTTGGCCCGCCAAGAGGGTGCTGTTTCGGGGGGCTTTAGGAGGCCTTCCCGGTCTCCATTTGGGACGTGCGACCTATGGTTAGAAAGATATTTGAGTGAAGTTTCACTCTCTAGTTGAAGGTTTTGGCTAATTTTGGTCGTAAGTTTGTGAAAATTTCACTTTTCTCTGCAAGGGTCGGTCTAGAATTTCTGGGTTTTTTTGCTCTCTGGAGTTGCTTCTCAAGGTGTCTTTGGGGAACGATTCCAAGCTCTCTCCTCTCCCCCTAGTCTCCTCTCTCTCCTCCCTCAAAAGAGCATGCTTCATAGATGTTATCCCCCCAATTCATCAATCTCTTGGTCGGCTTTTTGTCCACCTACCAAGCCTGCCAACTGAGCTAGTTCACCCACTCTCTGACTTAAGCCAATTTTTCAAATTTTGCAGTATGTTGAGTGTGCGGATTTGGTGCGATTTTCCCGTGCTTTAAGCAGGTTATCCCTGACCAATTTTTGTCCACTTGTACTACCAATAATGGTCTTCCATCACGTGCAAAGATCGAGCTAAATGGGCGGCTGAGTGGGATATGGTGGGCCACCAATATGCCTACTTAGCAACTCCGAATTAAGACCTAACCATGGGCTGGGTTTTGGTAGCTGGTTTGAGTGCTTTAATACATCAATTTGGCCACGGTTTTTGATCAATTAGCAACCTCATGTATAGTAGTTTAAGATCTCGACCAGCTTTTGCAATTGTACCCACCCAATTTTGCAAGAAAGTCCCTCAGAGTTAGCCATTTTCTTATCCGAAAATACCCAATTCAAGGCAAATTTGGTCCTTTTAGCCCAATTTGATTGATTCGACCTGGCCCAAGTTCGATTTCAACTTAATTAGTGACCAAGATGATGATTTAAGGGTTCGGGAGAAATTTTGCGAAATTTGCGAATTGGTCCCTCAACTTTTGAAAATTGCATTTTGGCCCCAACTTGCCATTTTAATTCCAATTTGACCTCCTAGGCTTGGCTAGTCACATTTAGATCATTCGCCCCAACTTGCTTCTTTTTTTTTTTTTTTTTTTTTTAGGAAAAACATCTTCCATTAAAAAAAAAAAAAAAACTAAACACCTAGATAATCTATATGCAATAATTTGACAAGAAATATTTTTGTGGAAAAGCAAGTTCCCATTTTTTGGAAATGATTTTTGGGCAAAAATTTAGGTGTCAACAATGTATATGTGGCATGTATCCCCATTCCGGGAGTACTCATTTGTTGTACAATTTATCCATTTCATAGAAAATAAATGTAGTCCACGGATCCCAACGACTTGTTATACAGGAGTACGAACAACATAAAAGCATCCTTGTTCGACTGTAATGAGAATTTTTTAATTATTTATGGGGAAATTATCAATCAATTCTAAGCTTATCATGCGGATATCAAATTTGTCAAAAACGTTTCAATTTTATCAATTTAGACCTAAACATTTGTTGCATGAAAATTCAATGTAGTCCTCCAACCAATTTTTGCTGAAAATTGCTGATGTGTCGGTGCTCCACGTAGAACGACCGACCATAACTTGATTGTCACATTAGCGAAAATTGACTGAAAGGTTTATGTTGGAATTTAGAACAAAGGTTTAGAACTAAATTGGCAAAATAAAAAAATTTAGAATTAAATTTATATCCGTGCAATAGGTTTAGAATCAATTGAGTAATTTTTTTAATCATTTTATATACATGTGAAAGCGTATTGTGCAACAACTTATATCACACGCCACACTAACGTATTATCACCGCAGGACAACATACTTTTTCCTAATACATATTGTTTGTCGAGTTATCAGTCACAGCTTTGATAATTCAATCATCATACTGCCTTTCCCCAATAAAACTCTATGATATTATCACGCATCTTTTGTAATTTGCGGTCTTCTTTTTGGTCTTATCCAAGCGTTTCATTTTCTGATCACTTCGGCCTAATGCTTTGTCGAGTGCAATTGTCCTGTGATCTAGTTTAGAGTCTTTAGGCCACTAAATAGTTCAGAGGAAAGCTGTTGGACATGAACGATGTTGGGGATGCCCAGTTCACTACCGTCAGTTCCTAATCCTCTTTTCATTCCTTTTTGCCATATTGTTTCTCGCGATTTGGCGGATTTCATGCTGCCGTCTCTGCCGATCGGCTTTTGATTCTTTGTTGCTAGGTTTTGCAATGAATTATTCCTTTAAACCACAAAATAACATGAGGGTTGTAGACCTTACTAAGAAATGTTATTTGAACTTTTTAAAGATTTGAGGGTCCGTTCATTTCGCGGAAAATGTTGTGTTTTTAGAAAATATTTATTTTTTGGTATTTGGGTTAGATCTGAAAATGAAGTATAGAATATTTTTCACTATTTGGTCTGGCAAATCTTTTCCTCCATACACTCTTTTTCAATAATTTTTTTATTATTTTAGTTTTTAAAATTGATTTTCATTATATCTCATATTTTAAAAAAATCGATTTTTCATTATATTTTAGATATATTTTAAATTGATTATTAAATTATTTATTTTTCTTTTTTTCCCCTTGTTTTCCTCTTCTTCTTCTTTATGTAAAATATGGGTTTTGACCCAGTCAAAAAGTAAAATAAAAAGGAGAAAGAAGAAGGAGAGAGATTGAGTCTTTGGGAGAGAAGGAAAGAAAAGAAAAAAAGAAAAAGGGGGAAAGAGGAGGAGACAAAAGGGAAAGAGAGAGAAAAAGGAGGAGGGAGAGAAAGGGAGAGCAGAGAGCTCTCGCTCAAAGAAAGGAAGAAGAAGAAGAAGAAGAAGAAGAAAAAGGGTTTTGTGTGTTCTCATCATGGGAGCCTCGCCAAGCCATGTAACGCAACGCCCGGTAAGCGCTCATGCCGCCCATTCGTTCAATTGGAGTAATTTCAGACCTAGGGCTTGAAATTCGGAGTTTTGGAAACATCGAGCGACGAAGTATGATTTTTGAGTCGTTGAGCTGCATATTTTTGTAGAAATGATAGCTTGGGATGTTGTGGAGCTGTGGGATTTTACGGATCGTGATTTGAGTTCACGGTTTGCCCGAAACAAAATTTTGAAGTTTATCGCGCGTGATGAACAGTGCACGACCAGAATTTCAGGGCTATATTTTGTTGATTTTCGGCTTGATTTCGGGTTGGCTAAATTGGGGTTCTTGTAGTATGTTGGATGTGCTTTTCATTGATTATAAGTATGCTCTAAATGGAGTTCGGTGGAGAAAATTATGGCATGATGAAGTTTCGTGCTCAAGCTTTGTGCTATGGACGGCTTTGAGTAATTGTTTTGGTTGAGTGATTTATTAGCACGTAGGTGTCGTTTTATCGATGAATAAGCATAATTTAGTTGAGTCGTTAGTTGGAGAGGAGCATATTACCTGGTTTTAATATCGTTTTCGATTTATTAATAGGAATACGAGTGCGTTGGCTCAAGTAACCACATAGATTGATTTTTGACTTTCCCAGGTGAGTGGTGCTATCTCTTCTAAGAATTTATAAGCTCGTGTCTTCAAAATGATAAAGATTCGATATTCTATGAGTTATAAATAAGCATGTTATTGCATAAAAGTTGGATCGGGCATTTACTAAGTTTTGATATTTGAAAATAGTGTGAGAACTTTTTATGAATATATATTCTGTTTGATGAACGAAGTTGAGAAATATTACATGTTTTGGGTTTGTGAAACCATTTCACGAAAAGCTCGACTTTGAGATGGTTTATGGAAGGTTATATAGATATTGATTTGTGATGAGCTTTCTGAAATGTATTTGATTTGAAATTGATTTATGAGACGGGTCTTGAAATTATTTGAGAATGTTTTATGAAAAGTATTTCTGGCGCATAAGTTGAGTTGCGAAATCTTTTCGTGATATATGAAATGTTTTATGGATTTGGTTTGAGAATTATGGATGGTGTTGTTCTAAATTGATGTGGATGCTCAATGTAACATCCTGATTTTCCTATTTCTGTTTGTAATAAAATAAGACGGGCATTTTATCTTTGCACATATAGTTCTTTTCCTTGAGTCGGCCACTCATGTGAAAACTAGTCTATCAGGTGAAGCCGGTAAGAGATTCTAATGCATCAGACTCGATGTCTATCAGGTGAAGCCGGTAAGAGATTCTAATGCATCAGACTCGAGAATTTGACCAGGAAACGACCTTTCGACCGAGCTAATCTGCAAGGGTCATTATGGCACAGTTAAAAATCAATTAGAGACTGGAGATAGGTCGACTCGACGAGAGCGTGTGATCAAGTGTGGGTGATTCCACCGGATCGCACAATTCTTGTCGGTCGGCACTGGACCGGCTTTTCTGTCGATTGGGTCCCCTGTGTCCGTATTTGAAACCTTGAGATTACCACGACAACCGAGAGTCGTCAATGTGTCAAAGATGTACATAGTGGCTTGAAAATAATCAACCATAGGTCAAATGCATGAAAATTTCTAAAAGCTACTCGGTAGGTTAGGACGCACTAATATCGTGCCAGAGTGAAATTAACCGTGAAATTGAAAGGGAATTCATAAATTGGGAGTCATGTTGTGTCACAAATATTATTAGGAGCATTGGATTAATTTATAGACTTTAATTGGGCTCAATTGGAAGAGAATTGATTGGAATTGAAGAATTTGTTGTACAAGATTTCATGCCACGACGGAAAATGAAATTGAACATATTGGAATAAGGTTGTGGGAGGTTGGAGTTAGTGGATTGTGACATCACTAGTGGATTGTGACATCACAGGTGATGTCATGGGATGGGGCAAGAATGGCTAGGATGGTAACACATGGAGGGTGGGGATTTGCTCTTGGAAAGGTGGGATGTCACTTCCCCCTTGTCCCCATCATCTTCTTCATTTGAACTTGGAAGAGAGAGAGAAGGGAGGAAATGGTTTGCAGCTCCTTCGTCCGCACGCATGCCAGCCAGCCGGAGCTTCGTCGTTCGCCCGTCCGCTCGTCGTCGCCGGTGCCGTCGCCGCCGTTCGAGCGCAAGCTCGCGGCCTGCTTCGCCACTGCTCGTGCGGCCTGAGCTTCCTGTGTCGTCGTCCCTCCTCGCCAGCAGCTGCCAGCCATCGCCGTCGCCGTTCGGTACCGCCTCGAGCCGTAGCCGCTGCCCGCGGGTCTTCCTCCATTCGAACGATCGCCGAGCCGCCTCCGTCCGACCAACTCAGCAACCTCCGAACCAGCTCACCCCCGAACCTTCAAGGCCCATTTCCGAGCTCTTCCGGTCCCCCTTTGGCCTTGCCCCGAGGAGGTTTGTTGTCGGGCTTGCCGTCCTCTTCGCCGGGAACTCGTCGGAAAGCGATTCCGGTGAGTTTAACTCAGTAAATCTTGATTAGAGGGTTAATGATGCCCTAAGTGTGCTTAGTCTAAGTTAAGTAAGCTTAGGTGGTTAGATTAGTTTATTTTAATTGTGGATTAGATTAGGGGGTGTGATTAAATTAAAGTATGTTTAATTAGAGTTAATTGAGTGGTTATATTATAATAACCCTTGATGGGATATAAAAAGGTTTATTTTTGATTTAATTAAATGTTTCGAAATTCTGGAATTTTAATAATATATTATATTCCGAAATTATTAAAATATTATTATTTATAAAAAAAATTTGAAAAATTATTTCTGACCTCAATTGCTTAGAATTTCATGCTGATCGCTGCTGTGCATTTAGAATTTGAATTTGATGAATGGATGTGGCAAATTGAGTGTTGATTGTGATAAATAGGGATTTTATTCATAAAAACCCAAGTGTTGGGTTTTGATGCAAAAATTGAATTTTTAAGGATTATTATTATAATTGGAGCATTTAAGTGAAATGCGGAGTGTCCGGGGGTCAGTATTGAATTGTCGTGTGCTGGTTGAAAGACTCGGTTGCAGTAGTGGCTAGGCCAACTGGATCTGTATTCCTTTAGAATCGCCGTCAGCGTAGTGACAAGGCTCGGGTCGCAATAGAGGTTAGGCCAACTGGACCTATGCTCCTTCGGGAATGCTGTCGACATAGTGAGGAAGCCGCGCTCCAAAGGGGGGAGGCGATGCCTGGCATTAATGTCAGTAGATGGCCGAACTGCGAGTAGGCTATGCCCTTGTGTGGCGGTGAATAATAATTGGAACGCGTGCGAGTGCGATTGTGGTTTATATGAAAGTGATGGCGTTCCAATTGTTTAAATTCTTATTACTACCGAGATTGTGTGATACAAATTGTGCTAACTGCGGGAAGGAATTAAGGCGAGGTAAGTCTTACGTGTGATGTGGCTAGGCCACCGGGGTGTATTTTCTTTCTAATGGGGGTTTAGGAGGTTGAACTTGCTTTGAGACAATGTCTCACCCCGTTGTGGGCCAAAATTTCAGGACCGTAGATGGCAGAACCCCCGGAGCGTTATGGTCTTCCCGTGCATAGTACGAAGCAAAAGTTCAGTTGTTCCGATCCCGATGGCCATAGGATCTATGAGCTTGTTAGGACCACGGTCTGGGTCCAGGAGGGCTTGGCTGTTAGGGTGCCTCATAGATATAGGGCTTGGTTCCGTTTTGGGCCCAATGGTTTCAGAATTGGTCCCCTTAGTATTTTTGATGTTCCATCTGCTGTAATGGAAGCCATATTAGGAGAAGGAGTAGATGACCCTCCTAATGGTAGAGTAGAGGACCCATTGTCTCCGGAGGTTATTCAGTTTGAAGTGGGATCGAAGAGCGAGTCCGACTAGTAGTCTTAGGACCGTTCCTTCTTTTTGGTGGACTGATCCCCTTTTTGTAAGTTGCCCCTTTTTGGCATGTATGTAAACTTTGGAATGTTATTTATATGTGAAAGTACGTCTGTTTATGAATGTATTTATTTCCTGCTTTCCTATCCCGTGAGAGTTTTGTCAGGGGTTTTATAACACGTTCCGCATATGCATAATAAATTAATTGGGTCGGCAACACCACCTGGGAATGTCGCATTTGTATGACCATGGCGGGTTGTTCACGTGTCTCGGGGTTTGGGGCGTGACATCCCCGTTTAAGTGGTATCAGAGCATGGTTTGTGTGATGGAGTGATAAGGAGCGAGGGAGTCATGGGATAGTTGGTAGGAAATGCTTATAATATGCTGATGCTTGTGGTTGATAGCTGCTTGTTAACTTGTTGGTGAGGTCACTCAGGTTCTAATGTGGTATTGGAATTTGCAAACAGGTATCTATATTGAGCTTGTAGCATGAGTGACCGAGTGCCGAGAGCTGCTAGGAAGAGAGCAGCAGGCCCTGTGTTTCGGGGTGGGCCGCCGTTGAGAATCGGTGCCCGTGGTACCCTTGAGGGAGCGCCGGCTAAGGCCAACGCGAGTGGTACAGCATCGCCTCCAGTCGATGCTAGTGTAGAAACCCCTGAGGATCCAAGGTTTGTTGGGATTATGCGAATGCTTGAGCTGATGGGTGACGGAATGGATCAGCAGGCCGCCGCTTCAGCCGCCGCCACCAAAGCCGCCAATGCCGCCAATGCTGCTGCTGCTGCTGCAGTTGCCGCCGCCCCTGCCGCCGCACCAGTCGTTGAACCTGAGGAAGAATAGGGTGAAGTTTCACCTGGGAACGTGGCCGCTGGGAGGCCTATGCATAAGCTGGTGGAGCGGTTCACGAAGTTGAATCTCGCCGACGTTCACGGGAGCGGGAGATCCCGAAGGCAAAGACACGTGGGTTCGGGAGTTGGAGAATGCCTTTGATCTGCTGATGTGCACTGAGACAGAGAAGGTTGTTCTGGCAGCCTATCAGTTGAAAGGGATTGCAGGTACTTGGTGGAAGACTACTAAAGGGATAGTGTTCCCTGGAGGTGTAGTTCCAGAGTGGAACGCCTTTCTCGAGGTTTTTAATGAGAAGTACTTTTCTGAGTGTGCTAGAGAGGTGAAGATGGTGGAGTTTCAGCGCCTTCGCCAAGGTACGATGACGGTCGATCAGTATGAAGCGAAGTTCGCTGAACTATCGCAGTATGCCCCTGATTTAGTTCAGAGACCATCAGACCGAGCTCGAAGGTTTAGAGATGGGCTCCGATAGGAGGTGAAGAGCTTGGTGGTGCCACTAGATCTGAGGGAGTACAATGCCATTTATAGGCGGGCCTAGCTGATTGAGAAGAACCAGAATGAGACAGCCGCCACATCTGGGTCGCGGTTTAGTTCGAACAGGGAAGGTAATCGGTTTGGGAAGAGGCCGATGTTTGGAGGAAGGTATCCTGTTCCACCCAACAGGCAGGGTGGGATAGGAAAGCCAGCGCTGAGATCGAATGGTGTGTGTCGTCTATACGGAAGACGACATGGTACAGCCCCGTGCCCTCCTAGGACGGGTGCCTATTATGAGTGTGGCCAGCAGGGTCACATCGCGAGGTTTTGTCCCAGGAAACAAATGGGATAGCATCAGTTGCCGCTGCCGCCACTGTTGGGTCAGATCAGAGGAATCGCGCCGCCGAACTTGCCGTAGGATGGGTTGACCCGACCTCCAGCTCAGGGAAGGGCGTATGCTATCACCAGAGGACAGGCGGAGGATGCGCCTGATGTGATCACAGGTATGGTCTTGCTGAACGACCAACCTGCTTATGCTTTATTTGATCCTGGACCTATCCATTCGTTTATAGCTGAAAGATATGTTAAGTTGGTAGAATTAATTCCTGAGTTGTTGGAGTCAGTGATTAGTATATCTACGCCGTTGAAAGATAAAGTGTTAGCTTCAGTGGGTTGTCTTGGTTGCAAGTTAGTGATTGGTGAGCGAGAGGGGAGGATAGACTTGATAGTCCTGGCCATATATGATTTCGATGTGATAATTGGCATGGACTGGCTCACCAAGCAACAAGCTAAGTTGGACTGTTATCGCAAGGCGATTCAGTTTAACCCGTTAGGAGGTGAGAGCTTCAAATTTATTGGGAGTCGAGGAGGACCCTCGATTTCCTTAATCTCATCACTCGAGGCAACTCGTTTGCTAGACAAGGGTTGCCAAGGTTACTTGGCGACTGTCGTGGACACGACAGTGGAGCAATTGAAGATAGAAGACATCGTAGTGGTGCAAGAGTTCCCAGACGTGCTCCCGAAAGAATTACAAGGTTTACCGCCAGAAAGAGAGATAGAGTTCGTGATTGAGTTGGCTCCCGGGACCGAGCCAATCTCTAAAGCTCCTTACCGGATGGCCTTGTCAGAACTTAAGGAACTGAAGGTGTAGATGCAGGCGTTGTTGGATAAGGGATTCATTCGTCCTAGTGCATCACCGTGGGGAGCACTAGTTCTATTCGTGAAGAAGAAGGATGGTTTATTACGCCTGTGCATTGATTATCGACAACTCAATCAGGTGACGATCAAGAACAAGTATCCATTGCCGAGGATCGATGACTTGTTTGATCAGCTTCAAGGAGCGTCGATATTTTCTAAGATCGACTTGAGGACGGGGTATCATCAGCTAAGGATCAGGAAGGAAGATATACCGAAGTCGGCGTTTTGCACTCGATACGGTCACTATGAGTTCACTGTGATGCCGTTTGGGTTGACGAACGCCCCAGCTGCTTTCATGGATCTGATGAATCGTGTATTCAAGGAGTACTTGGATCAGTTTGTAATTGTTTTCATCGACGACATCCTAGTATACTCGAAGAGTACTAAGGATCATGAAAGGCACTTAAGGGTAGTGCTTCAGACTTTGAGAGATCATGAGCTGTACGCCAAGTTCAGTAAGTGCGAGTTTTGGCTAACTCGTGTGGCTTTCCTAGGTCACGTCATCTCCGGAGAAGGAATCTCAGTGGACCCAGCCAAGATTGAAGCAGTAACTAATTGGCCGAGACCGACTACAGTGATAGAGATTAGAAGTTTTCTGGGTTTAACAGGTATTACAGATGGTTTGTAGAGGGGTTTTCAGTGTTAGCATCGCCATTGACAAGACTTCTGAAGAAGGAAGAAAAGTTTGTGTGGTCAAATAAGTGCGAGAGTAATTTCCAAGAGCTTAAGCAGAAGCTAACTACTGCTCCTGTGCTAACTATTCCATCTGGTTCAGGAGGTTTTGAGATCTACAGTGATGCGTCGTTTAAAGGACTGGGTTGCGTGTTAATGCAGCATGGTAGGGTTGTTGCATATGCGTTCCGTCAGTTGAGAACTCATGAGTTGAATTATCTGACGCATGACTTAGAACTCGCAGCGATCATCTTTGCCTTGAAGATTTGGAGGCATTATCTATGTGGAGAAAGATTCCAGATCTTCACCGACCATCAGAGTCTCAAGTACCTATTCTCTCAGAAGGAGTTGAATTTGAGACAGCGCCGATGGATGGAACTCTTGAAGGACTATGACTGTGAGATTTTGTATCACCCTGGAAAGGCGAACAAGGTCGCCGATGCACTGAGTAGGAAGTCTTCAGTTGCACAGATGGTACTCAAAGAGTGGAGCCTACTGGAGAGAGCACGAGATTCGGGCTTCAAATTTGAGGTAGGTCACCTTTCGAATCTTATGGCCACCCTCAGAATTGAGCCGGAAGTGCAGGTCAGAATCAGAACACTTCAGCAGACGGATCTAGATGTCCAGAAAATCCTGCAAGAAGATACAGAGAAAAGGAAAGCCGACTTTCAGATTTCTGAAGATGGAACATTGAGGTTCCAAGGACGATTGGTTGTACCTGACGATGTGGAACTAAGAGAGGAGATCTTATCAGAAGCGCATCGTAGCAGTTACAGCATTCATCCTGGTAGTACCAAGATGTATCAGAATCTGCGTCAACACTATTGGTGGTCAGGTATGAAGGCGGACATCGCTAAGCATGTTGCCAAGTGTTTAACATATTAGCACGTCAAGGCTCAGCATTGTAAGCTGAGAGGACTTCTGCAACCTCTAGGGATTCCCGAGTGGAAATGGGAGCACATCATGATGGACTTTGTGACGGGTTTACCAAGGAGTCAAAGAGGGAATAATTCGATTTGGGTAGTGGTCGATAACCGACAAAGTCGGCTCACTTCATTGCAGTGCGAAAGGACCTGAGTTTGGATAGACATGCAGATCTGTATGTGCGCCAAATAGTTCGTATGCATGGAGTGCTGGTTACGATTACTTCAGATAGAGACCCGAAGTTCACCGCCGCCTTTTGGAAGAGCTTGCAGAGTGCCTTAGGTACCAAGTTGCAGTATAGTACGGCTTATCATCCTCAGACGGATGGCCAGTTTGAGAGGACTATTCAAACCCTCGAAGACATGCTGTGGGCTTGCGTTTTGGACTTCAAAGGAAGCTGGGAGGAACAGTTTCATCTGGTCGAGTTTGCTTACAACAACAGTTACCAGCAGAGTATTCAGATGGCTCATTTTGAAGCGTTGTATGGCAGAGCGTGCAGAACGCCAGTGTGTTGGGATGAAGTCGGAGAGAGAAAGATCACAGGCCCAGAGTTAGTTCAGCAGTCAGTGGAGGTAGTTGCAGTTATCAGAAACAGATTAAAGACCGCTCAGAGCCGTCAGAAGAGTTATGCAGATAAGCGTCAAAGGCCATTGGAGTTCCAAGTTGGTGATCATGTCTTCCTGAAGGTGTCACTGATGAGAGGTATTTCCTGCTTTGGTAGAAAGGGGAAACTGAGTCTGAGGTACGTAGGTCCTTTTAAGATTTTGGAAAGAATAGGGATTCTAGCGTATCGTCTTGCACTACCGCCGAGGTTGGCACAAGTGCATGACGTCTTTCACGTGTCGATGTTAAGGAAGTATGAACCTGATCCGACACACGTTCTAAACTTTGAAGAATTGGATGTGGACGATAAGTTGTTGTACGTTGAAAGCCCGATTCAGATTGTGGATCGCAAGGAGCAGGTTCTGCGCACCAAGACCATCCCGTTGGTCAAAGTGGTCTGGCAACACCACGGCACTGAAGGAGCAACTTGGGAAACCGAAGATTCGATGAGACAATTGTACTCCCACCTTTTTGCTTTAAGTGTTGTAATGGTTTAAATTTCGAGGACGAATTTTTATAAGAGAGGAAGAGTTGTGACATCCTGATTTTCCTATTTCTGTTTGTAATAAAATAAGACGGGCATTTTATCTTTGCACATATAGTTCTTTTCCTTTTATCGGCCACTCATGTGAAAACTAGTCTATCAGGTGAAGCCGGTAAGAGATTCTAATGCATCAGACTCGAGAATTTGACCAGGAAACGACCTTTTGATCGAGCTAATCTGCAAGGGTCATTATGGCACAGTTAAAAACCGATTAGAGGCCGGAGATAGGTCGACTCGACAAAGGCGTGCGATCAAGTGTGGGTGATTCCACTAGATCCCACAATTCTTGTCGGTCGGCATTGGACCGGCTTTTCTGTCGATTGGGTCCCCTGTGTCTATATTTGAAACCTTGAGATTACCACGACAATCAAGAGTCGTCAATGTGTCAAAGATGTACATAGTGGCTTGAAAATAATCAACCACAGGTCAAATGCATGAAAATTTCTAAAAGCTACCTGGTAGGTTAGGACGCACTAATATCGTGCCAGAGTGAAATTAACCGTGAAATTGAAAGCGAATTCAGAAATTGGGAGTCATGTTGTGTCACAAATATTATTAGGGGCATTGGATTAATTTATGGACTTTAATTGGGCTCAATTGGAAGAGAATTGATGGGAATTGAAGAATTTGCTATACAAGATTTCATGCCATGGCGGAAAATGAAATTGAACCTATTGGAATAAGGTTGTGAGAGGTTGGAGTTAGTGGATTGTGACATCACAGGTGATGTCATGGGGTGGGGCAAGAATGGCTAGGATGGTGACACATGGAGGGTGCGGATTTGCTCTTGGAAAGGTGGGATGTCACTTCCCCCTTGTCCCCATCATCTTCTTCATTTGAACTTGGAAGAGAGAGAGAAGGGAGGAAGCGGTTTGCAGCTCCTTCGTCCGCACGCACGCCAGCCCAGTCGGAGCTTCGTCGTTCGCCCGTCCGCTCATCGTCGCCGGTGCCGTCGCCGCCGTTCGCGCGCAAGCTCCCGGCCTGCTTCGCCGCTGCTCATGTGGCCCGAGCTTCCTGTGTCGTTGTCCCTCCTCGCCAGCAGCTGCTAGCCGTCGTCGGAGTCTCAGTCGCCATCGCCGTCGCCGTCCGGTACCGCCTCGAGCCATAGCCGCTGCCCACTGGTCTTCCTCTGTCCCCGAGCCGCCTCCATTCGACCAACTCAGCAACCTCCGAACCAGCTCACCCCGAACCTTCAAGGCTCATTTTCGAGCTCTTCCGGTCCCCTTTGGCCTTGCCTCGAGGAGGTTTGTCGTCGGGCTCGCCGTCCTCTTCGCCGGGAACTCGTCGGAAAGCGATTTCGGTGAGTTTAACTCAGTAAATCTTGATTAGAGGGTTAATGATGCCCTTAGTGTGCTTAGTCTAAGTTAAGTAAGCTTAGGTGGTTAGATTAGTTTATTTTAATTGTGGATTAGATTAGGGGGTGTGATTAAATTAAAGTATGTTTAATTAGAGTTAATTGAGTGGTTATATTATAATAACCCTTGATGGGATATAAAAAGGTTTATTTTTGATTTAATTAAATGTTTCGAAATTCTGGAATTTTAATAATATATTATATTCCGAAATTATTAAAATATTATTATTTATAAAAAAAATTCGAAAAATTATTTCTGACCTCAATTGCTTAGAATTTCGTGCTGATTGCTGCTGTGCATTTAGAATTTGAATTTGATGAATGGACGTGGCAAATTGAGTGTTGATTGTGATAAATAGGGATTTTATTCATAAAAACCCTAGTGTCGGGTTTTGATGCAAAAATTGGACTTTTAAGGATTATTATTGTAAGTGGAGCATTTGAGTGAAATGCGGAGTGTCTGGGGGTCAGTATTGAATTGTCGTGTGCTAGTTGAAAGGCTCGGTTGCAATAGTGGCTAGGCCAACTGATCTGTATTCCTTTAGAATCGCCGTCAACATAGTGACGAGGCTCGGGTCGCAGTAAAAGCTAGGCCAACTGGACCTATGCTCCTTCGGGAATGCCGTCGATGTAGTGAGGAAGCCGCAGTCCAAGGGGGGGAGGTGATGCCTGGCATTAATGTCAGTAGATAGCCGAACTGCGAGTAGGCTATGCCTTTGTGTGGCGGTGAATAATAATTGGAATGCGTGCTGAGTGCGATTGTGGTTTATATGAAAGTGATGGCGTTCCAATTGTTTAAATTCTTATTACTACCTGAGATTGTGTGATACAAATTGTGCTAACATGCAGGAAGGAATTAAGGCGAGGTAAGTCTTTTGTGTGATGTGGCTAGGCCACCCGGTGTGTATTTGCTTTCTAATAGGGGTTTATGGGTTGAACTTGCTGAGACAATGTCTCATCCGGTTGTGGGCCAAAATTTCAGGACCGTAGATGGCAGAGCCCCCAGAGCGTTATGGTCTTCCCGTGCATAGTACGAAGCAGAAGTTCAGTTGTCCCGATCCCGATGGCCATTGGATCTATGAGCTTGTTAGGATCACGGTCTGGGTCCAGGAGGGCTTGGCTGTTAGGGTGCCTCATAGATATAGGGCTTGGTTCCGTTTTGCGCCCAATGGTTTCAGGATTGGTCCCCTTAGTAGTTTTGATATTCCATCTACTGTAATGGAAGCCATCCTAGGAGAAGGAGTAGATGACCCTCCCGATGGTAGAGTGGAGGACCCATCGTCTCCTGAGGTTGTTCGATCGAAGTGGGATCGAAGAGCGAGTCCGACTAGTAGTCTTAGGACCGTTCCTTCTTTTTGGTGGACTGATCCCCTTTTTGTAAGTTGCCCCTTTTTGGCATGTATGTAAACTTTGAAATGTTATTTATATGTGAAAGTACGTCTGTTTATGAATGTATTGATTTCCTGCTTTCCTATCCCGTGAGAGTTTTGTCAGGGGTTTTATAACACGTTCCGCATGTGCATAATAAATTAATTGGGTCGGCGACACCACCTGGGAATGTCACATTTGTATGACCATGGCGGGTTGTTCACGTGTCTCGGGGTTCGGGGCGTGTAATTTCATTAGATTATCGATGTGTGGTTTGATGATATTAATCAATGGAATAGACCATTGATACATGTTTTATGAGATTGACCAATGGGTTAGACCATTCGCATTTGCCTATTATTATCTTGAATATTTTTGCTTTGAACATATTGTGTTAAAGTAAGAAAGGTTATATTTTGGCCTTGAAGGTTTGTTAAATTTCTGGGTTTGATGAAAGTGAGTTATGTTTGTGTTTTAAATATGCATAGTGGGTGATCGATCCACTTAGAAGAGATGTGCTACTCACTGAGCCGTGGTTGCTCACCCCTCTATTTTCCAATCTTTTCCAGGTTCCTCGACTAACGATGAGTAAGTACGAGAGCGATATGGATATGGGGACTTTTAGGAGTTGGATTTTGAGGAGATTTGAGGCCGCGTCCTTTGAGTACAATGACGGCTGTGTCATTCCCCATTCATTATGGTTTTGGGGTGTGACACTTTCTTAGTCGGTTTCACTAGCAATGACAACTGGCCACACAAGCAAGCCTCGAGCTTAAGGCTTGCCCACCTCTCGTGAGCTCAGGCTTGCCGTTTGCCAAATCGGTGCCTGCGAGCGTCGAGCTCGAGGCTCGCCGATTTGGTGAGGCTTGAAGTTGAAGAGCTTGGAGCTTGCCGATTTGGCGAGGGTTGAGGCCGGTGAGCATGAGCCTCACAGAGGTAATCATCGGTGATTAGAAACAAAACCCCAAAACCACGAAGACCGACCTGAAAACCTGCACCAAATTTTCAACTTCCAAGGGGAAAAAAAAGGAGGATCGAAGACAGAAACTCACCATCTCCTATGCCTTTGCCATCGGAAAAACTAATTCGAACGCTTGAGGATTATTGCATGAATTGGTGGTGATCGCTGTATCGAGGCTCGCTAGCCTCGGGCCTCGCTATATCAGCAAGCTTTGAGCTTGTCGGCCTCGAGCCTCGCCAAATTGGCGAGCCTCGAGCTTGACACTTGCACTCACCGATTTGGCAAGCAATGAGCCCAAACTCGCCAGAGGTGGGCGAGCCTCAAGCTCGCCTGTGGCCGGTCGCCTACTGTGGTTGTGGTTGGCAACGGGTCCAGAGAGAAAGAAGAAGAGGAAAACAAAGAAAAAAAGAAAAAAAAAGAAAAATTAAAAATTAAAAAGAAACAAAAAAATAAAAAAATAAAGAAGTTGGAGTTTGTAGAGGTGTGAAATAAGATAAAGCAAACAAGGAAAATATTTTAGCTAGAAAATTTTTAAAAATATTTTTCAGAATTTTTTTTTTTGGTAAAACGAACGGAGTCCGAATGCTATTCTACTTTTTAAAATGAGAGTTGACTCCAAACACCAAAACCTAAAGGTCAAGCTAAAAGCTAACAGCCATAGCTACTAGACCAGCAACTCATCAAAATGGTTATAATTCTCTACTGCCTTCCAATAGTCCGCTTTCCTCCAATCTTCTCATATCAAATGTATGGAAGAAGAAGGAGCGAAGATTTTTGATAAATTGTTATTCAAATCTTGAAATTCAGTAGGAGAACTGCATGGCCTGCATAGCCGTTGTCGTCTCCGTCGTAGTTGAGAGGTTGGTAAGCAATGGAAGGATGTGTCGTGGGGAAAGCATTTTTGGTGAAATGTTTATGCACAAAATTGAGTTACCCAAATTATCAAATACATGAGTTGTATATAATTTAAAGAAGAGGGATAGAGAAACACTCAGCCGATTTATAGTGGTTCGGTCCCACCTAGCCGTTAGATACATTTCCAAAGGCTAGAAATTCCACTATTAAGACTTCGGGGTTTCCATCCGAAAAAGGCTCCGGAAGTCGCTGAACTGGACTGACAAATTTAATTTTATAGGCTGATGTTCATCTCGCTTTCAAGACATACATTCCTGAAACTGAAAACTCACATCAGATAATAGGTTTTTGCAAAAACGAAAAAATAAATTACAAACGAGAAATAAAGGAAAAAATTGTAACCACCTGCCCCGAAATCTAGTTGCTGTACTTCCCCCAAACCAAAAGTACAAAATGAGTATTTAGGCAATAATTACTCAAGTTAGGTTCCGCTAGTGACAGAAGTGAGACACATGGATCATGCCGCCTCATTCGAAGTTACAACACGGATCACATGAATGATATTTAGTTTGATATATTAGGTCCACAGGGCAAGTTTTAATTAATTTGATAGTTACATTATTAATGTCTTTTTGGAGAAAAACAAGCTGACTACAAATTGATTTATATGCAGGTAAGCATGATACTGAATGAGGTGCTTAAGTTATATCCGCCTGTATTTATGACGATGAGAACAGTTCACAAGAAAACCAAGTTGGGAGATATACAAATACCTCCAGGAGTTTTGCTTTTGGTGCCCATTATCCTGATCCACCATGATCCAGAGATTTGGGGTGATGATCGGACAGATTCTCTGAGGGAGTCTCAAAATCAACCAAGAATAAGCTCTGCTTTTTCCCTTTCGGTTCGGGCCCTAGAACTTGCATTGGCCAAAACTTTGCTATCCTTGAAACCAAAGTAGCTCTGACCTTGATTTTACAGAGTTTCAAAGTGCAGCTGTCTCCTTCTTACAAGCATGCCCCTATTCCTCTGTTCATTATTCATCCCCAATATGGAGTCCCCCTGATCTTGACAAGAATCAGATCGAATCCTTGATTCGTAATTGATCAAATTCTGTCCTCTTGTTTCATTCAGTGCGTGCATAAAATGGTTTGTTATGTTCGTTGAGAATAAAGGAAAAGTCAATGTAAAAATATCATGCCTACTTGACTTAAAAAGTGGTTCCTAATTAATGATATGCTTTCATTTTGAAATTCTTCACATCTCGACAGAATGATCTTCTTGGATTGACCTAGTTAACTGGGTTTTACGTACTCTTTTGGTGCTTTCCAAAAGAATTGTTCCAGACGTGAAATTTTTTTTCCATCTTTAGCCAAATTATTATATATGTTCTAATTCTAAAAACGAATCGTTAGCTTTATGAAGTTGCTTATATTAAAAAGAGACAGAAAACACTGAATGCAAGTACTTGCATTACGGAAGGCAAAGCAACAGAAACACAAGGAAGACCACAGGCGAATATATTTTTTCCTCTCTTGATTTCATCATACTCAAATACAATTATTCCTGCTCATGCAACCTTACATGTATTAATTTCTAGAAAACAATTTGCTTGTGAAATGTGTTCCAAATATCTGACGGCCAACAATGCCAAAGAAAGCATGAACTTGTATAGTCAAGACAAAAATAACACCCAGTTTTGAAATGATTCAAAAAAAAAGGCACAAACTTATATCCTTAAGACAGAAGACGCCATAAACTTTTAACCAAAAGCGACGTTGTTTGAGTAGGATTTTGGTTCATTTCGGATAACACAGGGAGAAGGAGTTCAGCTCCGAATTGAATTCGCAGATTGGAGGGCTAGGATTTTGACACGAGATTAGGTCGCAATAGGGTTTTATTAAATATAAAATATTAGCTCATTTTTGGAGTTCAAGCAAATCATGAAGTTTGGTTAGTGTTTCGGGTTTGCAACTTAGGGTTTAATCGTCCGACCATCCAAGCACATATTTGCCCACAAAGAATGTTCCACCGCTTGTAATTAAGAAGATAAACGAAAGATAAGTGATAATCTTCTTCAATAGATGAAGAACGATCTCGAGTACTGCCTAGAGTACATAGCCATGAATTTTTATTTAGAACTAGTAATAAACTCGTGCCTACCAGCACAACGAGAATAGTACCACACACAACTATTGGGGAAATTACCAAAAAAGTCTTAAACTTTTTGTAGTTGTGTCAATTTAGTTCCAAGCTAGTAATAAACTCGTGCCTTCCAGCACAATGAGAATAGTACCACACACAATTATTGGGAAAATTACTAAAAAAATCTAAAACTTTTTGCAGTTGTACAAATTTAGTTCTAAAATTATTATTTTTGACAAATTGAGTCATAAACCTTTTACAATTGTGTCGGTTCAGTCTTTCCAACCAAGATTGGCCGGCCGGCACTGTGACAAATTTTTTAATAATATTTATTTACCAATTATTTTATTAATTTTTAATCTTTTTTACATCTCTCTCTCTCTCTCTCTCTCTCTCTCTCTCTCTCTCTCTCTCTCTCTCCTTCTTCCTTTGGCTCGGCGAGCAGCTAGCCCTCCCGGGTCACCAAAGTGAGGTGGCCGGTGAGCTCGCCTTGTCATCGTTGGGCAAGGGCGAGCTTGCCCAACACCGGTGGATCCAGCGAGGATTTGCCCCGCCAATGGCTGGGCGAGCTCGCCCTCACCCAGCGATGGCGAGGTGAGCTCGCCCTAGTCGCTTTAGTCCGACGACTGGCAAGGGCTGGAGAGAGAGATTGTAGTTGTACAAATTCAATTCTAAACTTATTTTTTGACAAATTGAGTCCTAAACATTCTGCAATTGTGCTAATTCAGTCCTTCTAACCAAAATTGGCCAGCCGGCACCTGTGACAAATTTTGTAATAATATTTTTTTCCAATTATTTTATTAAATTTTTTAATCTTTTTTCACATCTCTCTCTCTCTCTCTCTCTCTCTCTCTCTCCTCCCCCTCCCTCCTCCTTCCTCTTCCCCCCTCCCTCTTCCTTTGGCTTTGGCGACCGGCCAGCCCTCGCGGGTCACCGAACTGAGGTAGCCGGTGAGCTCGCCTTGTCATCGTTGGGCAAGGGCGAGCTCGCCAGCCATTGGACGAGCCTAAAGGCATTGACAACTTCAGGAAAACAAAGGATAAGAGATTTTTATATATAATGCATTGATATTCTCTCAAATACCTTACTTCTATCTCCCTTGATATCACCCTTAGTTATCTTCCCCATTTAAATGGAAAAGAATTACTAAAAAAGTCTTAAACCTATTATAATTGTGTCAATTCAGTCATAAATATTTTTTAGCCAATTCAATCATAAACCTTTTATAATTATGTTAATTCAATCCATCCAACCAACGCTAATGTTGACACCGGCCAACCGACGAATGTTGATGTGGCAAGTTTTTAATGATATTTTTTGAATTTTTATTTTTTTTTATTTTTTTTCCTTTTCCTTTTCTTTTTCCTTTTCTTCTTCCTCTTCTTCTTCTTTGGCTTCCCTACCTCGTAGTGCCTGGCAAGGCTTTGGCAAGGCTCGCCAGCCATTGGGCGAGGGTCACGAAGCCCTCACCAGCAGCCTCACCCAGATCTAAGTGAGACCAGGGGCCACGAGCGAGGCAGCTTTGCCCAGATTTGGGCAAGGCCAATTTTCGTCTAGGAAACACCAACACTCTTTGGGAGCCTTTGTGTTGTGTCAGACATTTTGACACGTATTCGACACTCCCCGACACTTGATCAACTCTCTTGACACTTTCCGACACGTGAGTTCGGAATTCCAACATGCAAGTTTGGAATTCCGACATGTGATTACAATATGCACGGGTCAATTTTAAATTTTTTTAATAAATGAGGGGTCAAAATATAAATATGTAAAAAATTTAAAAATAATAAACGGGGAAAGAATAAAAACCTAGTCTTCTCTTCTCTTCTGACTCTTGCTTCCCGTGGCACATAATTCATCCCCCAAGTTTGTTTTTATCTCTTCACTTCTGACACACTCGACATGAGAGTTTACAATGTGGATTGCTCTTTTTTTTTTTTTTTTTTTTAATACTTTTCCTCCAAGTTTATTCATTATTGGAATGGAATTGAATTCGTCAAATTGAAACAATGAATAATATTAACAAATCATGGATTAATGTTTTTAGTATAAATTCATTCTAAGCTCTTTTTTTATTTTTTTTATTTGTAAATTTGAATCAAATTAATTTGATCAAAATAATCATAAAAATGATAATTTATCTTGTATATACAAAAATATATATTTAGTACACAACGTATCCCAACATATTAAAATTCTCTATTTTTTTAGAAACGATGTGTTGGCGTGTTGTACCGTGTCGTATCGCGTGTCGGTATCAGTGCTACTTTGGTCGACTTCCTAAGGTCTTCGGTGACGGTAATTTTAATTTGGTGTGGTTGGAGGAAAGAGAGGACCCTTAGATGGGTAGAACTAGATCTATTTGCTGGGTTTTTTATTTGTGGGTTTCGCACGTGTTTGAGGTTGTGATCGTTGGGTCTTTGAAAATCGCTTCGATTTCAATGTGTGCGTTTGACAAATCCCGGAAAAAGAAAAGATGGCGAAAGATCACCGGTGCCAAGCTCCGCACCTTTGCATGAAAAATTGTGGCTTCAAGAGCCTCGTGACACAGGACCTCTACTCCAAGTGCTACCACAACCTGCAGCTCAAGGAGTAGCAGTCATCCAACGCCAAGCTCGCTTTCAACTAGACTTTGACCCCCTCTTTGTCGCCCTACTGCTTGTCCTCCTTCTCAACCCTCAAGTTGTCCACCGAATCGGTTCCATCATCGACTGCCATGGCATTGCCAGCCGTGGGCGTGGCCGCCTTTGCTCGTGGCAAGGCTAGGACAAGGCTGGTGTTGACACCTAAATTTTGGCGATCCGATCATTTACTTTTTGCATAGAAAATTAGGGGTTAATTTTATCCCCGAAAAATATTAATTGCATAACATATAGATTTAGGTGTTTTTATTTTTTAATTTGCATATTTTACATTTTATTTATTGGATTGGTGGCAAATGGGTTGGAATTAGTAGTTCTGAGTTTTAAATTGACAAGGCCGGACTAAGCCCGCGAAGCAAGCAAATTGACCTGAACCCGTTTTTTTTTAATGACAAAAATTACCTAAATGGAGATATAAAATAATATTACGGTAGATTTTTGAAATTTAAGAAAATCGGGTTGTAATTTTATCTTTAGGCGATAAAATCAGTAGAGCATATTCAGGAGATGTGGAAAATAAAAAGTAATATTATATGCGGAAAAGAAATCTTCATGGATATAAATTTGGAAAAAATTAAAATCCTAATTCATGATTTATATAAAGAAAAACGCATAGGATTTTTAAGGAGGGTCACATCTTGAATATACGGCCACATTGAGGATTTTTATTTTGTCTCGATTCCCTAGGTCAAAAATTGAAGTCAAAAGGAAAAAATTCGCTTCTTCGGTTTGAGGGTTCTGGAGTGTTGTCCTTCGTTCCGTACAGAGAGAGACACAAAAGAAAAAGGCTGTTGAGGAAGAAAAGGCAAAAGTCAGTCCAAGCTTTTGGTTTTCTGCTGAAAAAGTACAACAAAACAGAGAAGTCAGCAGAGGGAAGTCGGGGGAAGAGACAGGCCAGCAGAGAGGAGAGAAAAAAAAAAAAGGAAGCAAAACCAAAAGTACTGTTCATCTTCCTCGCCCGTTCCTCGCCGACCGCCGCCGCTCCTCCAGCCGTCCGCGACCGCTCGGTGCCGACCCACGCCTGCCTCCCTGCCCGAGCGCCGACGTTCGCTCGTCACTGCGGCCACCGTCTCCGCCCGCTGCTGCCTCGTCGCTCTGCTACTGCGCCTCCGCCTCCGCCTCCGCCTCGGCTGCAACCTGCAGATCCCGCACCCCGCCTCGCGCGTCCACCGTCGCTCCTGCAGCCGGCCCCGGCACCAGCGACCACGACCCAGAACCGACGCCTGCTGCAGCCACGACCCAGCGCCTCTGCCTGCGCGTTTGCCCGAGCACCAACACCCTGTTCACCACGCCGCACCGTCGCGCCTGTACCACAGCAGTCGCGCCGTCAGTCCTCCCGAGCCAGACAGGCCGGCTGCCGCGCCTCCGCTTGTCCCCGAAGCCCAGCTCGATGCCGACCTTGACGATGTTGCAGTCCACCGCCCATGGACGTGGCTGCTCCTGTTGTCCATTGCATTGATGAGGGCTGACCTGATTGGGATCCACAACGACGACGAAGGATATCAGCCACCCCGTCGCCTCCCAGTCGTTGTTCCTATTTCGAGCCACTCCCAACGGCGTTCGAATTCTTCAAGGAGTCCAGGTGTAAAGCAATTCCACCAGCGTATCTACGTGGTCTCCTGGTCAACGTTTCGCAGTCAAGCAGCAGCCAACCAAGTTCTTGGTCGAAATGGGCGCACTCTTGGTATTTTATGTAGGTTTCCCAGCAAATATTCGAGCGCCCAACAACTAGTTTGTAAGCCGACAGCCCAGCGACGAAGCTGCAAACCATCGACGTCTCCTGCTTTGCTACTCCAAGACCGCAAGCAGCCACTGAGGAACTCCCATCGCGAGCAACCAACCAACAAGGCCACCATCTCCAGTCCAGCATGAAAACCACGTCATGTTTTTGCGGCCATCGTTTGCAAGCATGAAGTCCACCAACGAAGAGAAAGGGGGGCACATAAAAGAGCAAATAAAAAAAATAAAAAGATCACTTTCTTTTTCTTTGCAGACCATTCACGTGCAAGCAAACCATTTCCCACGAAGCCCACATCTCTCGCTTTTGTGACGCGAGTCTAGCAAGCGTGCAAATAATGGCCGCCATTCGTATCTCGCAGTCGGCGACACTCCAGCTACTGTCCAGAACTGTTCCTCAGTCGAAGCAATCACCGTTCGCAAGCCATCCATCGACAAATTCGGATTTGGAAGTTTATTCGACAATTAGGTAAAAAATCTCATCTTAATTTGATTTAAGCATCATATTGCCTAGATTGATGAGATTGATATCTAATTTAAACATTTTGAATAAGATGTATAATATTCATTAGGATATATTTCCTAATTCGCAACCGCATATAATCTTTGATTCCATCTATAAGGTTTTAGATGGAATTATTGATTCCGCGGGAATCTTTAAAATTGATTTTGATCTTTAAGGCTTAAGATCAATCCATCGGTTTTATTTGCGAAATTGCAAGTTGATCGGATGTTATTTCTTTATTCGAACAATGGATGATATCTTTGATGGCCGTGGATGATTTGGTGCTTATCTTTTAATTTCTTTATTTATCTCAAAAATACAAAAAAAAAATTGCATTTGCATCTCATGTAGATTAGGATTGATTGCATGATAAGTTAGTTATTTTTTTAAAAATGCATGGTTAGGATCTATTTGGATAGATAACATTTTGTTGTAAAATATTGCGTTGCGAATATATAATAGAGAAGAGATTGAGAAGAGAAAGCAAGTGAACACTAGAAATAGTAGAGAAAGCCAGATATTTCATTGTATTGTGATTGTTGTTCTGATAGTTGTAATTGTACATCAAAACTAAACTCATATTTATAGGAGAACAAGAATGTACTTATCATTAATATCAATGTATCGAATAATACATGTATTGGATAAGGGAGATGAACGTTCATTGTATAGATAGATGTACTTAGAAAGTATGATACAAATATACCATAATAAGTACATTAGATAAGATGAATATAATGAATATTCATTCATGTATCTCATTCATTCATGTATTTCATAACACTCCCCCTTGAATATTCATTGTATTCATTATGAATTGTGCATCGAATGATACTGCCTCATTCAAAACCTTAAACCGGAAAAACCAAGTGGGACAAAAACCAAACAAAAGGGAAAAAGAGTGTAGAGCACAAATGTTATGATCTCTTCCTTTTATGGATGCATTAATTGCCTCGTTAAAAACTTTAAGCCAGAAAAACCCTGTGGAAAAAAAAAAACGGACAAAAAGAAAAAAAGAGTGCAATGCATATATACCCACTGCTGGGCTAATCAATCTTGCATCTTGTGAACTCACCGCATATCAATGTTGCAATGCATAGTTCATAATATCTCCCCATCAATTGAGCCATGTAGCCACTGCTGGGGTTAATCAATCTTGCATCTTGTGAACTCGCCGCATACCAATGCCATATACTAATTTCTCAAAAGTTGATGTTGGCAATGATTTGGTAAAAAGATCTGCAAGATTATTTATTGATCGAATCTGTTTAACATCAATTTGTCGACTTTCTTGGAGTTCATGAGTATAGAAAAAATTTCGGCGAGATATGCTTGGTCTTATCACCTTTGATATATCCTCCCCTAACTTGTGTAACACAAGCAGCATTATCTTCATAAATTATAGTGGGAGAATTTGTAACCGGTATTAAACAACAAGAATTATGAATATGCGTTATAACGGATCTTAACCAAACACACTCTCTTCCAGCTTCATATAAAGCAATAATCTCAGAGTGGTTAGAAGATGTAGCTACTAGCGATTGCTTCGTAGAACGCCAAGAAATAGCGGTGCCGTTATAACAAAATAAATATCCGGTTTGAGAGCGAGCCTTATGTGGATCGATCTATATCCAAAGATCATCAGCATATCCAACTAAACCGAGTTAGTGGAATCCTTGGAATAATATAATCCCAAATCTATGGTTCCTCGGTTTTACCAAAAAAAAAAATTTATGGTTCCTCGGAGATAACGGAAAATATGTTTAACTCCATTCCAGTGTCTCGAGTTAGCTCAGAACTAAAACGTGCCAATAAATTTACCGCAAAAGCGATATCTGGTCTCGTACATTGTGCCAAGTACATCAAAGTCCCAATTGCATTGAGATATGGTACTTCAGGATCAAGTATCTCTTCATTTAATTCTCTAGGACGAAATGGGTCCTTTTGGGGATCTAGAGACCTTACAACAATAGGGGTGCTCAATAGATGAGCTTTGTCCATGTTGAAGCGTTTAAGCAATCTTTCAATGTACACTGATTGATGGACGATTATTCCATTTGCTTTATGCTCAAGCTCTAGACCAAGACAAAGTTTGGTTTTACCCAAATCTTTAACTTCAAACTCCATTTTCAAATACTCAACAGTTTTAGCTAACTCTTCTGGAGTTCCAATTAAATTTATATCGTCGACATAAACTGCTATAATAGCAAATCCGGTTTCTAATTTCTTAATAAATACGCATGGGCAGATAGGATCATTCTTGTACCTTTCCTTAATTAGGTACTCACTTAGGCGTTGATACCACATGCGATCGGATTGCTTTAACCCGTACAAGGATCTTTGCAATTTTATTGAGAATAAATTGCGGGGAGTGCATGCTTTAGGTATTTTGAATCTCTCGGGAATTTTCATATAAATATCAGAGTCTAATGAGCCATATAAATATACCGTCACAACGTCCATAAGACGCATTTCCAATCTTTCAAAGATTGCTAGGCTAATGAGAAATCATATCCATCACAAATGAATATGTCTCATTATAATCAATCCCAGGTCTCTAGGAGAATCCTTGGGCAATGAGTCGGGCTTTATACCTGACAACCTCGTTTTTCTCATTTTGTTTTCGAATAAATACCCATTTATATCCAACGGGCTTTACATTATCGGGGTACGAGTTACAGGTCCAAAAACCTCTCGTTTAGTTAGGGAAGCTAATTCAGCTTTAATTGTTTCCTCCCACTTAGACCAATCTTGACTTTGACGACATTCAATAATAGATTGCGGCTCACAATCATCATCCATAATTTTATGAGCAACTGAGAATGCAAAAACATCATCAATGATGATTTCATTTCGATCCCAAATTTCATTACAATATGTAATGGAATTCTCGATATTCCTGGGGCTAATGTTCCTTTCATGGGTTTGCGCCTCTTCAGGGGCAATAAGCTCTTTGGGAGCAAGCACAACATCAGGCTCTTCTGAAGCGGATTCCTGATTCTTTCCCCTTCGTTTTCGAGGAGCAGTATTTTTTGATCCTATCGATCTACCATGCTTCAAGTGTAGGGGATTTTGATCCATTTTAGCCTATCCTTCGGGAACAGCTATCCTAGCTGGAGCATTTATAGCTGGAATATGAGACTTCGTTACCTTAGTAGCATCATTAAATGCGTTAGGAAGTCTATTAGCCATAGCCTGTAAATGGATTATGCGTTGCACCTCGTTTTCACATTCAGGAGTCCTTGGGTCTAATTGAGATAAATTTTTCTCATTCTAGGAGAAAACCTTAACTGGTTTTTGTTTTGCAGTCATGGAAGTTATAGATATCCCAATTGATGAAAACCTAGTCTCATTGAAATGACAATCTGCAAATCTGGCAGTAAAAAGATCACCAGTAGTTGGTTCCAAGAACCTAATGATAGATGGTGAATTAAACCCAACATAAATGCCCAAATGGCGTTGGGGACCCATTTTCGTCCTTTTTGGCGGTGCTACAGGCACCTGTACTGCACAACTAAATGTGCGTAGATCGGAAATATCTGGTTCATAACCAAGAACCATTTGAAGGGGAGATTGTAAAAGATTAGCAGTAGGGCGTAATCTTATTAGAGCTGCCGCATGCAAAATTGCATGACCCGATGTTGTATCGTTGAGATTTGTTCTCAATAATAGAGTGCGGGCAATGATTTGGATACGTTTAATCAAGGATTCTACCAATCCATTTTGAGTATGAACATATGCAACCGGGTGCTCAACCTCGATTCCGAATGAAGCACAATATGTATCAAAACTCTTTGATGTAAATTCACCAGCATTATCCATCCTTATGCTCTTAATTGGATAATCAGGGAATTGTGCCTGGAGCTTTATAATCTGCACAAGTAAACGTGCAAATGCGACATTGCGCGTATATAATAAGCAAACATGGGACCATCTACAGGATGCGTCCACTAGTACCATAAAATATCGAAATAGTCCATTTGGTGGTTGTATTGGTCCACAAATATCACCCTGAATTCTTTACAAGAATAAAGAGGATTCAAGATTAACCTTTGTTATAGAAGGTTTGACAATGAGCTTTCCTTGTGAGCAAACCTCACAATTATAATCTTTGGACAACAATACCTTTATATCTTTTAAAGGGTGCCATTTTGTATTTTGAATTATTCTACGCATCATTGAAATGCCAGGATGACCAAGGCGATCATGCCACAGTCCAAACGATCGGGGCTTACCAATCTCCCGGATGTGGTGGCGTAGGTTTCAAATGGGTCTTAATCATGACACAATACAAACCCATAGAAGAAGCTTCTAGCTTCTCATGGATGGTCTTCAGGCCCATCTTATAAGAGGAAATGCCAATATATTCTTTATCTTACTCTTAAATAGTCTCAATATGGTACCCATTACGGCGTACATCTTTGAAACTAAGTAGATTCTTTTTGGATTTAATGCTTAGAAACACATTTTCAATATGCAGGATGGTGCCATTTGGTAAAATAATTGTGGCATTTCCAAAACCATCAATAATCGAAATAGGACCTGATATTGTATGGATTTGTGCCTTCTGTAATGTCATACTCGAGAAAAAGTGTCTATTACGAAATATAGTATGTGTTGTTGCACTATCAAGCAAACAAACATCTTCCTTTTTCTTGGTATTTTCCATTTGCATTTATATTGACAACTTCAAAATAATGTCAAGTATCATAAAAGTTGCATATTAGTCATATAGTCGAAT
The DNA here is from genome assembly GCA_014182365.1 of Eucalyptus tenuipes. Classification (NCBI taxonomy): domain Eukaryota; kingdom Viridiplantae; phylum Streptophyta; class Magnoliopsida; order Myrtales; family Myrtaceae; genus Eucalyptus; species Eucalyptus tenuipes. The sequence continues at coordinate 4,762,801 of CM024543.1, read as the reverse complement.
AAAATTTCAAAAATAAATATTATATAAGATTCATAAGCATTTCATAATCATATTAAAGAACAATAAAAGTAATACATTTAAAGCGAAACAACATAAAATTCGAAGTTCAAATTATCATCCACCACTCGATGCCTCATCAAAGTAATCGAGGTCCTCAAAGAAATCGAGACATCCAAGGATGCATTTGCTACTTCAGGAGCAAGAGGAGTCCCACCAACGGAGATATTGTTGGCCTCAACAGTGATTATGGTAGTAGGATTGATTTCAATGGCATGAGATTCACCACGCTTGCCCGTATTCTTTAAAGATGCTTGGTATAGATCAACAAAATGTTTTGGCGTACGACAGGTACGTGACCAGTGTCCAGTCATGCCATAGCGATGACAAATATTTTCATTAATCACCTTCTTTGGCTTCTTTTCTTTGCCATGATTCAGGCCATAGTTTGATTTTCTAGGACGGTTAAATTTCTTGCCATCTCTTCTAGGATTATGTTCTTGCCTGCGCTTATAGCCCTTAAAATGGTCAGTATTTTTCTCAAAGTTAGCATGTGCTTCAAGCAATGCTTTTGAGCCAGCAGGTCTAAGATCATGATTTTTTAACAGCAATTCATTAGTTTGCTCGGCAGTAAGAAGCACAGAAATTAATTCAAAGTATGTGGCAAACTGACGCTGCAGGTATTGCTGTTGCAATACAATATTTGAAGTATGGAAGGTGGAGAAAGTTTTCTCTAACAATTCCGCATCAGCGAGTTTGATACCGCATAACTCAAGCCGAGAAACAATATCAAATAAAGCAGAATTATAGTCAGACACTGATTTAAAATCTTGCAGTTTGAGATTTTGCCAGTCATATTGTGCTTGAGGGAGGATAACAGTCTTGGTATGATCATACCTATCCTTCAACCTCCTCCACAAGATATGAGGGTCTCGAACAGATAAATATTGAGTCTGCAGGTTCTCATGCAAATGACGGCGAATAAAGATTAGCGCATTTGCTTTATCCTTTTCATTTGAGGTTCCATCCTCCGTGATTGTATTAGCAAGACCTTGCCCTTGGAGATGCATTTCCATGTCAAGGCACCAGGATAGATAATTCTTTCCACTCACTTTTAGGATGTGGAATTTGGGCTTTTCAATATTTGCCATAATTCTTGCAAAATGAATCCTTAAATTAATTAGAATGATTTCTAAATATCTACCGCTACTTCGAAGCAAAAGGATCCTTTTAAATTTGAAATTTGGCTTCGGGCCAAGAAAAATAAAAATGAAGAATTGATAGAAGAAGATGATGTATAAGTTGATTAATAAAAAGAATACCCACCTTGCAAAAATTTACTTACTCTGTCGGTAGATCTTCGTGCTGATAACGTGTTGTAAAATATTGCGTTGCGAATATATAATAGAGAAGAGATTGAGAAGAGAAAGCAAGTGAACACTAGAGATAGTAGAGAAAGCCAGATATTTCACTGTATTGTGATTGTTGTTCTGATAGTTGTAATTGTACATCAAAACTAAACTCCTATTTATAGGAGAAAAAGAATGTACTTATCAATATCAATGTATCGAATGATACATGTATTGGATAAGGGAAATGAACGTTCATTGTATAGGGAGATGTACTTAGAAAGTATGATACAAATGTACCATAATAAGTACATTAGATAAGATGAATATAATGAATATTCATTCATGTATTTTCATTCATGTATTTCATAACACATTTCACTTTTGTTAGATTTTTATTTTTTAGTGATTTTTAATTACGAATTTTTTTAAAAAAAAAAAATCTTGTGCACGTCATTTAGTGATTATTATTAGGTCCATTTAATTTGAAATTGTCCGTCATTAGAATTAGGTCATTTGGTTAATTTAGATTGCACATTTAATTATTGTATTTTTAATTTCGAATTTCATAAAAAAACAAAAATAATTTTCTTAGAATTAATTTTATTCTCTAGGATGGATTTCATGCTCATTAAGAAAACACAAAAAAATTACTTTACTCATGTCATATAGTTTAGGCTATATTGCTATGTCATATCACTTCATGTTAGATTAGTAACATTGCATTGCATATAGATTATATTCTCATTAAATAAATGGAAACAAAAATTGAGTGATTGCGTGTTAATTAGAAATCATATCTAGAACCGTCGATATGAATTCCGATCTAACATTGCAGATGCTTTCGTTGCTATGAGGTAAGTCTTGCAATTTATTCATTGCTTTTCTTGGATGTTAAATTGGTGGTTTGCGCACCCACATGAACACCACACATGTTAGAGAGGTAAATTAAAATCAATCAAAGCTGCTTGCCAAACATTTTTTTCAAAATAAAAAAAGAAAGGCGTTAGAAAAATCTAGTGTAACCAAGTCCCCGAATTTATGAATCTCTGGTTCGTAGAAGTGAAATAATTCTCCCATTATTTTACTTAGATGTCTAATCGACCTATAGTAAACTAATTAGTGGCGACTTCTAGCTAATAATCTTTTGCATGCTACATGTTTGAACCCTAAGTTACGAATTGATATGGACTTGGGAGAGCCCGAGCTAAGTGTAAAGACTTAGTAGTCCATTAACCTAGTTTTAGGTGGTGCACCCGAAATTTAGGTCGCGACAGCTGGCCTCTGGGCAAAGCCGCCTTGCCTACTACCCTAAGTCTCACACAAATCTAGGCGAGGCCATTGACAAGGGTGGGTGAGGGCCGTGACCCTTGTCATTTGCTCGCCATTGCGGGGTAAGGAATGAAGTCAATGACGAAGAAGACAAAAAAGAAAATTCAAAAAATAAAAAAATAAAAAAAATAATATTATTGAAAAGTTGCTACGTCAGCATTGACTGGTCAAATTTGGCTAGATGTACTGAATTGGTACAATTGTAAATGGTTTAGAATTGAATTGGCTAAAAAAAATTTAGGACTGAATTATAGATTTATGACTTTTTTGGTAATCTTCCCACATGATAAATTTTGTGACAGCCTGAAATTTCATATTTAATTTTCGATTAAATAAATCGGGCATTTCGTCGACGCGCCGATAGTGCTATTCTCTGAGCTGATCACTCACGAGATAACTGGACTATCTGGGGAAGAATTTAAGGAATCTAAATGCAATGGACTTGAAAATTCGACCAGAAATCGACTGCTCGACCGTGTCGATCTGTAAGGGTCATTACGGCATTGTCAAAATCGATCAGAGATCAAAGATAGGTTGACTCCACTGAGATATGTGATCAAAGTATAGGTGATTCCACTTGATTGCAAAATTCTCATCGATCGGTACTAAATTGATTTTATGTAGTTTTGGCTAACCTCTGTCTGTAATTGAAATCTTGAGATTTTCACAACAACCGAGGATCGCCGATGTGTCGAATATGCACTATGTGACTCGAGATAAATTGATCACGGGTCAATTGCACCAAAAATTCCTAAAAACTAGCCGATAAACTTGGTCACGCTAAAATCGAATCGGATTGAAATTAACCGCGAATTGGAACCCGATTTCAGAAATTGAAAGTTCTGTGGTGTCACATCCTATTTTAGGAATGCCGACTCATCCTCCGAAAAATTTTCGAAGATTCCGAGATTTTTACGGAAAATCGACTCGGAGGTCGCGGAAAATTAATGGAAATTCGTACAGGCCGAATTTAAACGAGTTTTGAACTTGCAAGCCGAGCTATTTGATGAGGGGCACTTGTAGAAATTCTACGGGCTTTGTCTTCATTCAAATTGGACGTCAATTTGGGAATTTGTCGAAGAAATTGGAGCTGAAAATTAGTGAAATTCGGAGCTTCAAGGAGGGGTGCAATATTTGGTTTTAAGTTGGAATATTTGTGGATATTGAGACAAGAAAATAATTGGGGGACATAAGAGGATAAGTATATGGACTTTAGGGGACTAGGTTATGATGGAATAGATATTTTTTTTAGACTTTTCTCCCCCTAGCTCAATCTTCCTTCACACGTTTGTTGCTACCCTCCATCTTCGACTGATCTCCTTGCTCTTTTATTTTATTCACTCGGCCCGCTTCTTCTCTCTCTCTCGCGGATCACCCCACGGCGCCAGCAGCTGCTTATTTTCTCTCTTTTCCTCCGCTCATCCCACCGATTCCCCAGCTTTGCACGCCTCCCCACCAGTCAACTTCCATGAACGAGCCCACCTTAAAGTTGACTTCAGCAGCACCACCATCAATTGTCCACTGCCTCTGACCTTCTCTATAATTCCGATGGAGTTGTTCCCCATCTTTTTTTTTAATTGTTGCGGCACCATCATCATCATCCGTAACCGCTTCCATCTCCGCGTGGCTTCGCCGCGTGCAGATCCACCGTTTTATTCCCTCACGCCCGCGAATCCAGCAGCGAAGACCGAAGCTACTGCCCGTTCGTCCGCGTCTCTCGCACGAAGCCAGCATCTTCGTGGATCGGCCCAGCAGCTTGCGTCTCCAAGCCCACGCCTTTTTGAAGCCGAAGCCCAGCCCAGCGTGGCCGCAGATTCCAGGGTTTCTTGGCCCAACTCGCATTTGTTCAGCCCATCCGAAGTCAGCCCGTCAAATTAGCTCTGCAGCCCACGCAATTTCCAGCCCATCTTCAGCTTTGGTCCAGCCCACTTGGGCCAGCAAAGCAGGCCCAACCCGCAGCCAAGCCCAAACCCGAAGTCAAGCCCAGCTTTTGCTGTGGGCTTGCAAGGCCTTTGGGCCTGGTCCGAGTGTCCGTTTCGGCCACCAAAAATTTGGATTTTGCCGCCGCCGTCACGGTGAACCTGGTCTTCGTTTTACACTAGTGAGTTATGCTCTAAACTCTTCTTAGTAGGCTAAAGACGTCTAAGGAGTGTCTATTTTAATTTAATTAGAAATTAGGTGGTTAGTTAGATTAAATTAGTAATTTAATTATTCAATTATGCATCTTAGATGGTTAGATTAGATTATGTGAGGTTTAGATAAATTGTATTATTTATCTAGAAGGGTTCGGAAATATTCCGGGTCCGTTTTGATATTTAATTTAATAATTTTGGCCTAGGTTAGTATTTTTTAGAAATTAAATTGAATTATTTAATTAAATTTCGAAATTAATTAATTATTAATTATTTTTCGGAAATTAGGGCAGGATGGCCGGTGACCGGAAATTTCGTTCTGATTGCAATGGTGTGATTAAATTTTTGCAATTGAGTGATGATTTCTACAAATTGAGTGCTGATTGGATTTTCGGTATTTAATTCCAAAATTTGTGAAATATTGGTATTTTAATTGGAAAATACCGGGTGTTGGGTGTTAACACCAGAAGTGGTCTTTGAGTACCAAATCAGCTTAGGTGAGCAATAGAGATCTCTAGCAGCTTTGGTGAGCAATGGCAAGCAATAATGCTCTAGTAGCTTCGGTGAACACTTTAGATATCAGCTTCGGCAAGCAATAGTGATCTAGCAGCTTCGGTGAGCATCATTTGACCTAGCAACTTCGGTGAGCAAATTTTAGACGTCAGCTTTGGGGAGCAATGATATATGAGTATATTTATTTCAGCTTAGGCGAGCAATGTTCGAATCAACAAAATGTATGAATGACATTGATGACATGGAGTCGAATGAATCGACTAACTGATGATTGAGTTGAATTGGACTAAATTGAATTGTTTAATCTAGTATATGAATTATACTAATGTAGAGGAAGGATCTGAGGCAAATGTAAGCCTTCTGACTCGTGTTTGTGCTTAAGTAGCCCTTGGGGGCGTATTTCCCTCGTAATCGGGATTTAGAGCATGGATTTGCTGAGACATTGTCTCACTGGTTATTGTAAGGGTCATCAAGTGGAGGACCTGGAGTAGAAAGGATGTGATCTGAAGTATAGGTCGAATAGGACCACTTCTTTTGGAGAACAGTCTTTTGTAGTATTTTGACCAAAGATTCTTATACTTGACTTAACATATGTTTATAAAGGCATGTTTGTTTGTGAAATTGTTGTCCTGCTTTTTTATCCCGAGACGGTTACTGTCAGGGGATTTATTTTCACTTCCGTATGTGCAATAAAATAAAAAGGGTCGGCAACTAGTCTTGGGAAGTCGCAAATTTTATTGACCAGAGAGGGATAGGCATGCGCTCGGGGTTCGGGGCGTGACAAATTTAGTTGATTTATCTCTTTTATTAGAGATGTGCTAGGAGCGCGCAACAAAAGCCCAATACCTTCACTTGGGGAGATCGCCAAGATAGAGTCCAAATCTGAGCCCGTCAATATATTTAATTGAATCGATCTTCACTTAAAAGCTTAAATCAATGAGTTATAAGCCAACTAAAATATATTAACCAGTCTGCAATACATCAATCTCCGATGTGGGATTTTTCTAACACAACTCATACATGTATCCTCACAAAATAATGCAATCATTTCATTGCTAAACACTTTGAGAATAACATTTTATGGCAATGAAAGTGAATGAAACTTCCTAAACCCATATTAGTCATCGAATCGAAGCTTTCATGCTCTTAAAGAATCTATAAGGTCCATAAAGATCTGCCAATCGCACTAGTAGTGTTGACCTTGTTTTTTAGGTCAACGTGCAAGCCTTGGAAATACCAAGGCTAATCAGTTTCAAAATAAGTAATTTCTAGATCATGAACCTAGAATCAGCCCTGTTAGAGTCGGTTTCCAATTCCTTTAGGAGCCAACTTGGAACCAAACCAGCTGGTTATAAGCCAATTTTAAGATCGAGCACAAATCGGGCCTAACTTTAAGTAATATAGTTATTGTTTTAGGAAAATATACCGTATAAACAATTTGTTGCATAATCTCTTTGAACATATATTAGAATAATATTGCATTACCCTTTTTTTCTACACAATAATTTATGTTCAAATATTTCATAGACAATGAAAATATTTTCTATTAATTTATTTTTTTTACAAGAGTTACAATCGATCATTTTCAGGAAAATATTTTTCAATTCATTCATTTCAGGAAACATACAAAGCTTAATAGCGACAAGCTTTCTCCTCCTCCTGTTGAATGACACATTTTTGCAATCGAAATGAGTTAAGGACTCCATTGCATAATTCAAAAAAATTTATGGCTCATTTGACCAAAAATAAGTGTTTATGTTAATTTCCTTACCAAAAAAAGTTTCTCTTCCTCCTCAAATCTGCATTGGCCATGATTCTGACAATCAAATGAAGATTATCTGCTATTAATTTTCGACCACCTGATTCACGCAGATTTGATTTAGTTCATGTTATCTTAACTTAATGAAATCCTCCACTTGATATCAAATCAAGAAAATTAATTTATTAAGTAGAACCTGCTGATGCAATTCGATAAAGAATAACAATGATAAACACAAGAACACTTCAAAAAGAAACCTCCACTCATAAACCAGAAAGAATACTAATTATCTCAGACTGATTCTGACTTTCAGATGACAAATTCTTTTATATTCCCCCAAATAAATCCGAATAATTTTGAACTAGAGCCTTCTGCTTGTACAGTCCATTCAACTCACCGATTTGCTTTCACAAAAATGGAAAATTGCTTTGATCTTCTCCAGGTTGCTCTCAATGACTTTCAGAGCTAGCCGTTAAACACGAATGTGAACTCAAATCAATTTGGAAAGGGCCTAGAGCCTTCTTTTTCCGAGGGCTGTAGGGGCACTCATCATCTAAGTAGCACCGATACGGACACGCGACACACGACACAACACGACACGACACGACACGCCGATATATTGTTTCTAAAAAAATAGAGAATTTCGACACGTTGAGACACGTATATTAAATATATATTTTTATATATACATAATAAATTATCATTTTTATGATTATTTCAATCAAATTAATATGAATTAAATTCATAAATAAATAAATAAATAAAAAAGCCTAGAACGAATATACACTAAAAACATTAATCCGTCATTTATTAATATCATTCATTATTTCAATTTGACAAATTCAACTATATTTTAATGATTCATAAACTCGGAGAAAAAACAAACGATCCATATTCTGGACTCGCATGTTTAATGTGTTGGAAGAGGAGAAAAAAAACTTAAGGGGTGAATTGTGTATCACAGGAAGTGGGAGTTAGAAGAGAAGAGAAGATTATGTTTTTCTTCTTTTTCCATTTATTATTTTTATTATCATGTTTTATTTTTTCACACACACACACACACACACACACACACACACATATACATTCACCTTTCATTTATTGAATTTTTAAAATTGATCTCGATATCGGAATTACGTGTCGGAAACTCGTATGTCAGAATTCCGACTCGAGTGTTAAAGAGTGTCGAGAAAGTTGACCAAGTGTCGGATTTTTTGACACGTGTTGACCGAGTGTCGGAGAGTGTCCGAGAGTGCCCGAGAGTGTCGGACATGTGTCGAAATATTCGACACGATACGGAAGCTCTTGGAGAGTGTCAGTGTTTCATAGATTTTATCTATGTATAACATATTTACTTTATTTTTCTATTAATTGCTAAATTTTATTTTAGAGCAATATTTAACCCTCATAATAACCAATGCTCTCTCTCAGCATTTTTTTTAATTTATTTTTTTAATTTTTGCTCCTTCCCGTTGTTCAATTCTTGAAAAATGAAACAAGTGATCCGAATTGCGCCGTTACTCATGTGAATTAACGGTGCCATAAGGCTCACGATGTTCTTAGTTTTTCATTGCTAATATCAAACAGAAAACATGTGATGAGCATTATGACCAAAAAAATAAAAGAAAACATGTGATGAGCGTGCCTTATCAAAATACTTTTGAGTAGACGTGAGCTCAACTCCAATCCACTAAGCGTATTGTATCAATTCTTATCGAGCATAATGATGCAAATCGAGTTCGGATATCTTTCTCCCTATATAAAATAAGTGGTTGACTTCATTTTAATTACTTAATCGAAAATTAGTTTCGTGTATAATATAACTACAATATTTGGCGACAATTGTTAGGTTTTAGAAAAATGTCTAAAAAGTCCTAAACCTATTGCACTTATATCAATTCAGTACTAAGCATTTTATTGTGCCAACTGAGTTATAAACATTTTTATGCTTTGTCAATTGAGTTCATCCGACCAATTTTAATTGAAAATCACAAATATGGATGACGGTTGTCCTACGTGGCATAACTAACGTAGACGTGGATAATTTTTAATAATATTTTAATATTTTTTCTTTTTTTTCTTTTATTTTTTTTTTCTTTACTTTTTTCCTTTTTTCCTTTTTTCGTTTTTGTTTTTTTTTTTTCCTTTTCTCTTCTATTCTTTTTTCCTTTTCTTTTCCTTTTTCCTTTTGCCCTTCGTTAGCCATTGTCGAGTATCGTCAATGGCTAGCAAAGGTCAATGACCTCGGGCGAGAGATGCCAACATCTACCTTGGCAAGGACTGCCCTCGCCGGATCGGGCGAAGGTCTCCCCCGCCTGGGTAGGCGTGGGCTGTCCTTGCCTGGGCTAGTGGGGGCAACCCTCGGCGTCATCACACCTCCTACATCGTTTCTAGCAAGAGCTGCTTCTACAAGGGGTCTCTCTAGTCTTTTCACGCTTCTCGCTGATTTCACTGTCGTTGAATTGACTGTTCACCTTCTACACACTGGTCCTTCCAAACATATTTACACCTTCATCTTCTTCGTCATTTACTAGCCAATCCATACTTTATCAAACCCTCATTCTAAAGCTTATTCACCTCCCACACAGGTCCTTCAAGCCTTCGACAGTCAAAGAACGTGACATCTGGATTTTCGCTCGACGGAATAGTGAGCCTCAAGCAATTCGTAGCCATTGCCACATAATCAAACTTGCCATTGGATCACGCCAACCACATCACCACAAGGATTTGCCACTTTAGCTCATCCCCGTCACCAATCATGACACCTCAGCTAGCCACTCGAATCCACCTCCAAGTCAGTCGGCCTAACCAAGTCACCACCGCAACGGTCACCACCACCTCAGCCTCATCACCGCGCTACAGCAACGCAACTTTTCCGAAAGGCGCGACGTTTCCCCCAACTGGCCCACAATTCCACTGCCGAAGAAGAGGAGTGAACGGTCAGCAAGCAGCCGCTCCTTTTTCTCGCCACTTCGGTCCACCACTCACGCACACGTACTCCTCCAGCTGGCGTGAATTGCTGAAGACCCATCAACCACTTTACTGTTTGAAGATGGACAGCAACACGATTGACCAAACTATGAGGGGATCGAAGCCGCCTTCTTTTCACGATTACCAGCCTCACTCAATCCCCCACTGAAATCTCCGTCTCCGTTCGTTCACTGTGCACGCGAGCACCACGTCTTGCACAACGTCGCAGCTCACGCCATCGACCGCTGGTGCCGGGCCTCAACTCGGACCATTGCAGCCCGGGAGTCCGAGAGCTCGCCGAACCGCAGTCACTGCTCGTCCAACACCTGAGGCAAGTGAATTACTGCCTGTTTATGCTACGTAAGTTAATTTCCACACGTCGAGGTCGATTCCCTCAAGTTTTAGTCGCCTCGATCAAATTTGTGCTTGATTATGATCATTGACGGTTTCGGGATATTCATGTTACAAATAGTATTAATAATTTAGTGCCTTGGGTACATTATTATGTTGTTGAAATTCTGGTAGCTGAGATTTAAGTGCATTTGAGTTTGAATATTCTAGACAGACCCTGAAAATAAAATTACTAGTTAAAGGTCGCATGCGAACGTGTCAAACGTGACTCGCATGAGCTTTATTTATATAGAGAGGAGAGAGAGTCAAACACGCACCGGTGGACAGGTGCATCGCTGGACAGGTAATGGATCATTAATGGATATAAAAAAGGAATAAGATTGCTTTCTTTCAAAATTTACGCAATTTTACTTTCTACATCTACGCAATTTTTCTTTCAACATCTACGCAAAAGATTGTTTCTTGGATGAGCTCATGTACGTCAATGTTTTTTCCCCTTTTTTTTTTCCTTGTCTATGCCTCTGTCTATTTTTCGGCTCCCCAAGAGTACTATATATTTCGACTCACAGAAAGAAGACAAGTTCATCGTATGTTTGACGTAGAATATGGAAATGTCCTTGGCTTATTCGATTGTTCTCTCCCTTGTTCTGATCACCTTCTTCACTTGCGCACGGAAATTACTCTGTTTGTTTTGGTTGAAGCCGAAGCAGCTAGAAAGATGTCTGAGACGACAAGGTCTAAATGGAACTACTTATCGGCTTTTGTTTCAAGACCTGAGAGACAACTTGAGAATGGCCAAGCAAGCGCAATCTCAATCCAGTACTTCTTTCTCCAATGACATCGTGCCTCGCATTCTCCCTTTCTTTCATCAGTCCATCAAGAAATATGGTACGCATGCCATCAAAGTCGAGATACATTCGAATTTTTGTAGCCAATGATATTATATTGTTGATTTGACAAACTCGATTTCCAGGTAAAAGACAATCTACAATTTCAACACACTAGAAGGTGGAGTTGTTAGCTAAAAACCTGCTAAAGAATGTACTCATGGTTTCTTTTCAGCAGTTTAATCGAGATATAATCCTGAAAAACCAGTAGACCATATCCTGCCATAAGGCTGTTTTTTCAACATTGAATGTTGTTTTTAGGGGCAAAGTAACAGGACATGTGAATGGCAGCTATGTAGTCAGCTACCATCGGAAAGCTACTTTATTGCTCATTTTCGCATGCAAATTGATCTGCTACATGGGTTTTAAGTGGGGTACTTACAATTTATCTGCTAGTTTAAGCACCTGACGTACAGAAATGGGTGATATATTGGCTCCGGTAGTCATTTGACGCCTAGATTATTTATGTAGTTTGTAAAAAATGGTTATTGCAGGGAAGCTTTGCTTTACATGGTTTGGGCCAACGCCTGTACTGAACATCATGGACTCAGACATGTTGAAAGAAATATTTTCACGGATCAACGAGTTTGAAAAGCCCCATCCCAAGGCCATTGGAGATCTCTTTATATCGGGGCTTCCAGAGATTGAAGGTGAGAAATGGGCCAAACATAGAAAGATCATCAACCCGGCTTTTCACTATGAGAAGTTGAAGGTATTACTGTTCGTTGCTAAAAGTTTCCTGACCAGATGAAACATCTAAGGGAACTTAAAATAATTAATAATCCCGTCGCATTTCATTGTAACAGCACATGAAACTCGTAGTCCATGAAAATCTAATAACCGAAAATTACTTACTCTATAGCTTTTTAACTGTTGAAAACTTACAGAATGTAGTGACAACAACGTGTTCAAGTTGTGAGGAGATGATTAGGGGATGGGAGAAGCAATGTTTGGCTGGTGAAGTGGATGTGTGGCCTCACCTTCAACATTTGGGTGGTGATGTTCTCTATAGAGCTGCTTTCGGTGGTAACTGCGACCAAGCCAAGAGCATCTTCCTCCTTCAACAAGAACAAATGAGCCTCACGTACAAAGTTCTTCAATTCGTGTTTATCCCCGGCTGGAGGTCAGTCGAGATTAATCTAGCAACAATTTATCCCGAGATCTTTAACTGTTACAAAAGCATATAACAAGAAAAAAGAGTAACAGACTTCAGTGACTTCCTCAATCCTTATCCATGAAGTCAGTTTAAACCTTCCACCATTTTCTTGTGATTTTGCAAATCATGCACCAATCTTAAAGCATCTTGCCACACAAGGATTGAAAAGTTTCTGAAGACAATTTTCTTCCTGCAAATCATGGATAGGGGTTGGATTGCGATTGCAAGATATTATATTGCGCTTACTGCAATTTTTTTCCTGTCAAAACAATTTTTAAAAAGGCAAATATTCGATCGAATTGTCCTCACGATTGCTGTTTTCCAGCTTCTAAACTCATAAGAATTAATGAAAATGATTGAGTGTACTTATGTTGCAAGACACAAAGCTGTGGAAACCGAATTAATGTATAAAGTTTCATCTTCAAGTTGACTTGTGTTAAAAAAAAAAATGCAGCCTCTTGCCGACCAAACTGCAGAAGAGGATGAAAGAAATTGACCACAAAGTAAGAGGATTGTTGGAAGACGTAGTGACCAAAAGAGAGAAGGCAATGAAGGAAGGAGGAGTAGATGAAGACGATCTGTTGGGACTGTTGCTAAAATCAAACATGAAAGAAATTCAAGAATCCGGGCATCAAAAGGGTATGAGCATAGAGGATGTGATTCAAGAGTGCAAAGCGTTCAACCTAGCGGGTCAACAGTCGGCTTCTAATTTGCTGACCTGGACTCTGATTTTGTTGAGCAAGTACCAAGACTGGCAAGACAGAGCAAGAGAGGAAGTTCTGCGAGTTTTCGGCAACAACAAACCTGATTTTGATGGGTTGAGCCGACTAAAAATTGTAAGGATTCTGCTCGTATTATAGGCTGATGTTCATCTCGCTTTCAAGACATACATTCCTGAAACTGAAAACTCACATCAGATAATAGGTTTTTGCAAAAAAAAAAAAAAAAAAAGAAATTACAAACGAGAAATAAAGGAAAAAATTGTAACCACCTGCCCCGAAATCTAGTTGCTGTACTTCCCCCAAGCCAAAAGTAAAAAATGAGTATTTAGGCAATAGTTACTCAAGTTAGGTTCCGCTAGTGACAGAAGTGAGACACATGGATCATGCCTCCTCATTCGAAGTTACAACACGGATCACATGAATGATATTTAGTTTGATATATTAGGTCCACCGGGCAAGTTTTAATTAATTTGATAGTTGCATTACTAATGTCTTTTTGGACAAAAACAAGCTGACTACAAATTGATTTATATGCAGGTAAGCATGATACTGAATGAGGTGCTTAGGTTATATCCGCCTGTATTTATGACGATGAGAACAGTTCACAAGAAAACCAAGTTGGGAGATATACAAATACCTCAAGGAGTTTTGCTTTTGGTGCCCATTATCCTGATCCACCATGATCCAGAGATTTGGGGTGATGATGCCAAAGAGTTCAATCCGGACAGATTCTCTGAGGGAGTCTCAAAATCAACCAAGAATAAGCTCTGCTTTTTCCCTTTCGGTTCGGGCCCTAGAACTTGCATTGGCCAAAACTTTGGTATCCTTGAAACCAAAGTAGCTCTGACTTGATTTTACAGAGTTTCAAAGTGCAGCTCTCTCCTTCTTACAAGCATGCCCCTATTCCTTTGTTCATTATTCATCCCCAATATGGAGTCCCCCTGATCTTGACAAGAATCAGATCGAATCCTTGATTCGTAATTGATCAAATTCTGTCCTCTTGTTTCATTCAGTGTGTGCATAAAATGGTTTGTTATGTTCGTTGAGAATAAAGGAAAAGTCAATGTAAAAATATCATGCCTACTTGACTAAAAAAGTGGTTCCTAATTAATGATATGCTTTCATTTTGAAATTCTTCGCATCTCGACAGAATGCTCTTCTTGGATTGACCTAGTCAACTGGGTTTTACGTACTCTTTTGGTGCTTTCCAAAAGAATTGTTCCACACGTGAAATTTCTTTCCATCTTTAGCTAAAAATTTATTATATATCTGTTCTAATTCTAAAACGAATCGTTAGCTTTATGAAGTTGCTTATATTAAAAAGAGACGGAAACACTGAATGCAAGTACTTGCATTACGGAAGGCAAAGCAACAGAAACATAAGGAAGACCACATGCGAATATAGTTTTTCCTCTCTTGATTTCATCATACTCAATTACAATTATTCCTGCTCATGCAACCTTACATGTATTAATTTCTAGAAAACAATTTGCTTGTGAAATGTGTTCCAAATATCTGACGGCCAACAATGCCAAAGAAAGCATGAACTTGTATAGTCAAGACAAAAATAACACCCAGTTTTGAAATGATTCAAAAAAAAAAAAAAGGCACAAACTTATATACTTAAGACAGAAGACGCCATAAACTTTTAACCAAAAGCGACGTTGTTTCAGTAGGATTTTGGTTCTTTTCGGATAACACAGGGAGAAGGAGTTCAGCCCCGAATTGAATTCGCAGATTGGAGGGCTAGGATTTTGACACGAGATTAGGTCGCAATATGGTTTTATTAAATATAAAATATTAGCTCATTTTTGGAGTTCAAGCAAATCATGAAGTTTGGTTAGTGTTTCGGGTTTGCAACTTAGGGTTTAATCGTGCAACCATCCAAGCACATATTTGCCCACAAAGAATGTTCCACCGCTTGTAATTAAGAAGATAAACAAAAGATAAGTGATAATCTTCTTCAATAGATGAAGAACGATCTCGAGTACTACCTAGAGTACATAGCCATGAATTTTTAATTAGAACTAGTAATAAACTCGTGCCTACCAGCACAACGAGAATAGTACCACACACAACTATTGGGAAAATTACCAAAAAAGTCTTAAAATTTTTGCAATTGTGTCAATTTAGTTCCAAACTAGTAATAAACCCGTGCCTTCCAGCACAATGAGAATAGTACCACACACAATTATTGGGAAAATTACCAAAAAAGTCTTAAACTTTTTGCAGTTGTACCAATTAAATTCTAAACTTATTTTTTTGACAAATTAAGTCCTAAACCTTTTACAATTGTGTCAGTTCAGTCCTTCCAACCAAAATTGGCTGGCCGGCACCTCTGACAAATTTTTTAATAATATTTTTTTATTTTTTTTAATTTTTTAATTTTTTAATCTCTCTCTCTCTCTCTCTCTCTCTCTCTCTCTCTCTCTCCCTCCCTCCCTCCCTCCTTCCTTTGGCTTTGGCAACCGGCCGACCCTCGCAGGTCACCGAATTGAGCTCGCTTTGTCATCGTTGGGTAAGGGCAACTTGCCCAACCACTAGCGGATCCAGCGAGCATTTGCCCTGCCAATGGCTAGGCGAGCTTGCCCTCACCCAGTGACGGCGAGGTGAGCTCGCCCTAGTGTTGGAAGATATGCATCGGATCCAATCTTAGGAGATATGCTTGGAATCTCACTTGATTATGATTGTGCATAAATTAGTCAGGAATTTAGATTGAGATTATATCCTGATTTTATTGTGATTTCACAAAATATATTTTTACCTTTATTGTATCATTTATGTATTATAATTACAAAAGATTATACAACAGAATACATAGCAAATATACAAATTTTTCACATCTCTCTCGTTTTCTTCACAGTAGTCCATCTTCTTTCATGGTATCAAAGCCTCCAGGCTGCTAATCTTCCTTCCTTCCGCTTCTGATTACCCAACCAGAGGAATTCTGATCTGCGAACAGATTTGCCATTTGGAACAGGAATCAATTTTCTCAAGGAAGAAGACAAGAGTTTCTTTTCTTACCGACCATGGCCACCTCGCCCTCACAAGCCAGCCTCTCTGCCGACAACCAGACTGCTGGAGAAAATCCATCTCAACTCGCCCAGATTCAAAGTCCTCCTGCAACAATACAACAACCACTCCAGGCTCAGTTTAATCTGGGGCAGCCCATTGCGAGCCAACCTATCCAGTGGGTACCTTACCCATAGTACCTTGGGCCAAGCCTAGGTTCATCATTGCCTAGTCATGTGGACCACCAAAGCCACGTCCAACTCGAAGGGAGCCCACCAACCATGACTGGGGCAAGCCCAACCGATGGGTTGGAGCGGGTCGGGAGGACCAAGTATGGGAACAAATCCCTACCCGGGAACCTTCAATGTGGGTTATCAATTCGAATTAGGTGAACCGGGTTCAGGGACAAATCCCTACCCAAATTTCACACCCGACTTCTTGCCGTTTCCAATCGGAGTCATCACCGGTCGATCGGAGCTCGGTGACCCCCTGTACGTATTGACCGCCGATGGCCCTGAGTTGCGGCTGATCAACTTGCAGTTAACCGGGCCAGAGAACTACTCCAAGTGGTCCCGAGACTTCCGGCAAGCGTTGGTGACGAAAGACAAGGATGGGTTCCTAGATGGAACTGTTCAGATTCCTGCCGATGACCGACTAGCGTGACACTTGAGGAGATGCAACCAGCTCGTCCGGACATGGATCGGCAACCGCATCTCCCCAGACATCGCGGCCGGCCTTCCACCGACGAAGGACTCGAAGAACATGTGGGAAAATATCAAGCAAATGTACGGCTAATTAGATCGGGCACGAATTTTCTCGTTGATGCAGGAACTCAGTGATTTAAAACAGGGAAACATGACGATTTCAACCTGCTATAACAAACCGTCATCCCTGTGGAATGACCTCGAAGTCGCAGAAGAGAAGCTCGAGGGACCAGAGGAGACACTCGCATAGTACCGATCGATGAAAGAAAGGGAAAAGGCAACCCAATTCTTATTGATTTTGAACGAATCTTACCTGACATTTCGTTCACAGATATTGGCCATGGAACCGGTGCCGCCTCTTGGACGGATATTCCAATTGGCCCTCCAAGAAGAAAGCCAGCGGCTTACTTCGTCGGACTCGGCAAAGGAGGAGAGAGTTTCGCTTTGGCCAGCCACGACGAGAGGCGAGATTGGGGATCGAAAACCCTAGCGCACAAAAAAGGGGCACAAGAAGAAGGGTTAGGGTTTTGGCCCGAGGACCCTCGCTTCCTTAAAAGAGGAGGAATGGGCAGCTCAGATCTGTCACGCCGATCAGACGGTCCAAAAGGACCCATCCAGTTGAGTGTATCGGACGGTGGAGATGAGCTGAATGGAAAAGGATCCGAAGGTGGAGGAATTTTCTCAGCATCTGCAAAAAATTTTAATCCAAGAAAAGGTAAATTATACTGTAAATTTTGCAGACGCCCACACCATACAGTAGAAAATTGTTGGAAACTGCATGGTAAACCCGAAGAAAAAGGAAAAAGGAAGGAAATTTATGCAGCTTATCAAGTTAGTGGTCCTCATGCTTATCGGCCACAAATGAACAATACCAACAGCTGATGCAAGCACTACAGAAATTAGACACCTCAAGCAAGAGGAAATTTCTCAGGTATTTCTCGCTGCCTGATTAATAATATTTCGAGAAAGACTTGGATAATTGATTCTGGGGCAAGTTATCACATTGTTTGTGAAAATGTATTATTTTCAAATATACATGAGAACTTGGAATTCTCTATTACTATCCATTTACCCAATGGGAATGTCACTCATGTTACAATCACTAGATCCGTCAAACTCAGCCCACAGATCATACTCCAAAATGTCTTTTATCTCCCAAAATTTCGATTTAATTTTATTTCTGTGTCCAAAGTCTGCAAAGAAAATTCCTATCGTGTATTGTTTGACTCTGACACTTGCTTCTTTCAGGCCCTTTCGACTAGCAGAGTGATGGGCCTGGGTAGTCTTTCTGAAGGGTTGTTTCTTTGGAGAAATTTTCCAAGTAATTTTGATTTGTCGTCATTTCCTTCAAATAAAATGTCATTGTGTAACACTATTACCAATGATAAAGACTATCTTATGCATTCACGATTGGGTCATAGTGCTTCATTTCCTTACTCTAAGTGTCAAATATGTCCCCTTGCAAAACAGTCACGCATTCCTTTTCCCCTTAGCAAAAATTGTGCCAAAAACATCTTTTCCTTGATTCATGTGGATGTTTGGGGTCCTTATCATACTTTACATCATGATGGGTCCCGCTATTTCTTGACAATTGTGGACGACTATTCTCGTGCCACTTGGGTTTTTCTAATGCAGTCAAAGGGACAAGTTTTCTCACATTTGAAAACTTTTATTACCCTATCCAAGAACCAATTTGGGACTTCCATTCAGCGAATTAGGATAGACAATGGGAAGGAATTCTTCAACAATGATTGCAATTTTCTCCTATCATCTCATGGGATTCTCCATGAAAGTTCATGCATCTATACTCCACAACAGAATGAAGTAGTGGAGCATAAACATTGTCACCTACTAGGAAGTTGCACGTGCATTGAGATTTCAAGTGTCTATTCCGGAACATTATTGGGTTGAATGCATAGAAGATGCAGCCTATCTCATAAACCGCATGCCAACTCGGGTACTCAATGGAAAAACTCCATTTGAGTTACTTTTCAAGAAGAAACCAGAATTTGGGCATTTAAGGATATTTGGATGCCGGTGCTTTGCTACTGTATTGAGTCCTCGAGACAAAATGGGCCCTCGAGCTCAACGTTGCATCTTCATGGGTTATCCGAATCTACAAAAGGGATATCGTGTTGTAGATCAGTCAACTTGGGACTTCTACATCAGCAGAGATGTTATTTTTCACGAAGACGTGTTTCCTTTTAATGAAAGGGATTCTTCAGGAGAAAAACCAAATACTTCTTGTAACTCCTGATCTATAAAAGAATCCACTCCTGGATATTTTGTGACAAGAACTCCAGAACAGCTTGTTCCAATGATGAATCCAATCTCTATTGAGATTCCTACGCTAGAAGTTGCTGAAGATACAACACAAGAAAATTCCCAGTGATAAAGACTCTTCCAATGAGATTGGCATTATAAAAGGATCCTGCACTCCAGCACAAGTGGATCCCCCTCGACGATCTGGTCGCTCTACATGACCACCAACTTGGACAAAGGATTATGTTTGTGCATCCCTCAACTCACCAGGTATTCACTACCCAATATCATCTTATGTTTCGTTTCATAGACTTTCACCGGAACATAGATGTTGTGTGAGTCGAATATTGGAGGTTATCGAACCATCAAGCTATGAAGAAGCAGCTGATGATCCGAGATGGCAAGAAGCTATGGGAGCTGAATTACAGGCATTAATTGCCAATAAGACCTGAGATTTGGTCAATCTACCTCCAAATAGGAAACCTATTGGATGCAAGTGGGTTTACAAGATTAAATACCGAGCTGATGGCTCCATTGAGCGTTACAAAGCTCGGTTGGTGGCAAAAGAATTTACTCAACGGGAAGGTTTTGACTACCATGAAACCTTTTCCCTAGTCGCCAAAGATGTAACTGTAAGATCCTTTCTATCTGTTGCAGCTATTAATGATTGGCCATTACATCAAATGGATGTACATAACGCTTTTCTGCATGGAGATTTAAATGAGGAAATCTATATGGATATTCCTCAAGGATTGCGGAGACAAGGGGAGAATAGAGTATGCCGTCTCCACAAATCCCTCTATGGCCTTAAGCAAGCTTCCAGGCAATGGTACGCCAAATTTGCCGATGCTCTCACTTCTACAGGCTTCAAACAGTCCCGATATGATTACGCCTCATTCACATGGACTCAAGGTATGTCATCTATTTATTTGATGATATATGTTGATGATATCCTTATCATGGGAAATGATAGAACTGCAATAGAGAGATTCAAGAAGTATCTGCATTTTACTTTTCACATTAAAGACTTGGGAGCACCCAAATACTTCCTTGGAATCGAGATTGCTCGATCTGACCGTGGGATTTCTCTTAGTCAACGGAAGTTTGTGTTGGAAATTATATTAGAGGCAGGTCTGTCGAGATGTAAGCCATCGGTCATTCCAATTGAGCAAAACACAAAATTGACCACCAAAGATTATGATGCTGGAACATCTGAGAATCATGATCCCATTCTCAATGATCCTTCAAGTTATCAGAAGCTTGTTGGGAAGCTCATATATTTAACTATGACCAGACCCGACATATCATATGCAGTGCAGACTTTCAGTCAGTTTATGCACAATCCCAAATTGTCCACATGAATGTTGCTTTAAAGGTCGTGAAGTACTTCAAAAAGTGTCCAGGACTAGGGATTCTCTTATCCAGAAAATGCAATATGGAAATGTCGGCATACTGTGATGCAGATTATGCAACCTGTCCTATGAGCCGAAGATCCATTACATGCTTTGGCATTAAACTTGGAGATTCTCTTCTTTCATGGAAGACCAAGAAGTAGGCAACCGTATCATTATCTTTAGCTTGAAGCATAATATCGAGCCATGGCAAAAACTACCTGTGAGATCATATGGATATGGGGATTACTTTAGGATCTTAGGATAAATTTGAAGGGTCCAACAAGATTGTTCTGTGACAATGATGTGGTGCTCAAACTTGCAGCGAATCCCATAGTACATGAAAGAACGAAATATATAGAAGTGGATTGTCATTTTACTTGGGAAAAAAATTCAAGAAGAGATAATTGAGACAAAAGGAATTGGAACGGCAGAGTAACTAGCCGATATTTTTACTAAGCCCTTATGTCAAAGATAGCATGCATATCTATTGAGCAAGCTAGGCATCTTGGACATCTACCAGCCACCAGCTTGAGGGGGAGTGTTGGAAGATATGCATTGGATCCGATCCTAGGAGATATGCTCGGAATCTCACTTGATTATGATTGTGCATAAATTAGTCAGGAATTTAGATTGAGATTAGATCATGATTTTATTGTGATTTCACAAAATATATTTTTACCTTTATTGTATCATTTATGTATTATAATCACATAAGATTGTACAACAAAATACACAATGAATATACAAATTTTTCACATCTCTCTCGTCTTCTTCACGGTAGTCCATCTTCTTTCAGTCGCTTTAGTCCGACGACTGGCAAGGGCTAGCCACACAGAGAGAGAGAAGAGAGAGAGAGAGAGAGAGAGAAACCCAGCTACAGCCAGGTGAGATCGCCCTAGTTGCTTTAGTCCGACGACTAGCAAGGGCTGGCCACAAAGAGAGAGAGAGAGAGAGGTAAAAAAAAATTCAAAAATTCAAAAAATAATTCGAAAAATAAAATATTATTAAAAAATTTGTGGCCGGCAGCCACGTCAATGCCAGCAAGCCAATTTTAGCCGGAATGACTGAACTAGCACAATTGTAAAAGGTTTATAACTCAATTAGCCAAAAAAATAAGTTTATGATTGAATTGGTACAACTGCAAAAAGTTTAGAACTTTTTGGTAATTCTCCCCACAATTATTTCAGCCAAATCTTTTCTAAGATTAAAATTTGTACTATGAACTATCTTTACCAAGCATTTGGAGAGGTTTAGATCATAGATATGTAATGTACTCACATATTTATTGTATGCCGGAGGATGTTTAATAATTTGTAATGATTGATCATTAAAACGTGCTCCTTATCTACATTGGTGAGATGAGTGGGTATACATTGCATGTAATTTTTCCTTTTATTTTTTTTTAAATTAATAATTGAGGGATCATTAAAAGTTTGAGACACTACTTATTTAAATTGATTAATTACATCGGATTGGATGAAGCAAGCTAAAAGTTGGAAAAAAAAATCTGTGTTTTTATTTGTTACGTTTGGAAGTATATAGATGACTTGAAAGACATCGAACTAACATAGGATCAGCATATATGATTTTGACACCAATGCAGTTGCTACGGAACATACTTTGTCAATTTCACTTCAAGAACTAATTACAAACTGCACATCGGATAAAAGTAAAATTAAGTGCAAAATATATAAATATAATACATATTTAAACATATACTATTAACGTGAATCAAAATATGTTAAGATTGTGTTGAGATGAAGTTATATTTTTATATAGTGCATTGATATATCGTGTTTGTCATGTCAATAATTGTTTACCAAGCACAAAAAAGAATTTATTTTTAGGTAATCGCATAAAAATAAGTGAAAAGTTCACTAAAAGTAAAGAAGCAAAAGCTTGAAAGTTGGAATAAAAAGTGTGAGTAGGTGAGGGAGAGAGTGGCATTGAAGCTAGGGATGAGCATGATCCAGATGAGCAATTCTCACATTGGAACTTGGAACTATTTACTAAGGACCGATTGGTTTCATGAATCCACTCAAGAACTGGATTACCGGTCGGGTCTGATTCCTGGGTGGGTCCATGGAACTAGTCCCCAATCCCTACAACATTATATTCATCAATTAATATAATGGTGACCTTAATTTTTAACCAAAGCTTGTGCAGCCTTAAATTTGTGTTAAAATGTGAGCCATTGATTTTGATTAAAGATTGAAAACTATAGGGTGAAACAAATAGACAATACTAATTCTTTGAAGTGTATGGTGTGGTCCTCTTAGCTTCCCCGACAACAAGAACATATGGAGAATTAAACTCTACATTAGAAGTCCTAACCTCCACGGTAGTTAAAATATTAATCGCTTAATCCATCTTCTTTTCAACATCAATCTAATTTAATTGCCAAGATGGCTAAGGAGAGATCTGAATGTGCTCTTAAAACTAACCATTGACTCTTAGTTTTGTGTTATGACAACAAAACGCCACAACATTATGAACATCTCCAATTGGTCCCATCCTTTCTCTTTGTTTATTTTGTTTTTGGCTGAAAAATTAAGTAAACAGATTATTAGAATGAAAAAAAAAGTACAAGGATTAATCGCAATAGACAAAATTAATCAATAATGTTAAATAATTACATATATATTGGTCAAAAAACTACAAAATAATTAAGAAATTGAGATGGAATTTCTTTGTGTGTGTGTGTGTGTGTGTGTGTGTGTGTGTGTCTAGTCTAGGTAGATAGGTAGACGGTTCAATGCCTAGAATCAAGAACCAAACCAATACTCACCAGTTCCATTAAATTGGAATCGGGAACCAAACCGGTCCCCATAGGAATCGCCATTCTAGGCCGGTCTAGTCCGGTTCCGAGGTGGTTTTCGGCTATGAAGCATGGACACATCGCCGGAGCTTCCGTGTCGTGTTTGACATGTGTCGGAGCGTGTCGGACATGTCGACACGCTTGAACACGCTCGGACATGCGTTGACAACGTGTTGGATTTTTTTACACGTGGTCAACTTTTCCCAACACATTCTGATGCGGGTGTCCGAGGAGAGAATCGTTAAAGAAGACGATGGAGGATGGAGGTGAGACCAGGGAGCGGAGGCAACGACGCGACGACAAGGGAGGGCCAGAGGAAGAGCAGGCGATCCAGAGGGTCACGATTGCGACGCTGCGATGGAGGGCCGACGGCAAGGCTGCAGCTAAGGCCCTTCGGCAAGCGACTACAATGAAGCGAGAGCTGAGAGGATCATATGACGAGGAGGAAGAAGAGGCCGTGGTTAGGGTTTAGCAAAAGAGAGCAAGGGTGGTATGGGACGACGGAAAGAAACCGGAGTCGGAGAGGAGGGTGGATAGGGTGGCGTGGGGTAGGGGGAGAGATAAATTGAGTGGGGATGACGGAAAGAAACCGGAGCCGAAGAGGAGGGTGGATGGGGTGGTGTGGGGTGAGGGGAGAGATAAACCGAGGGGGAAGGGGTGGGGTAAGAAATCGAGGGGGCGGGTGTGGGTGATTGATGGGGGCGGGGGAAGGTGGTGGCGTGGGTTGGGGATGATTGATAGGGGTGGGGTGATTGATGGGGGCAAGGAGCAAGTGGTGTCGTGGGGGGGGGAGGGGAGGAGATAGGGAAGAAATCGTAGGGAAGAAATCGAAAGGGGGAGAAAATATTGGGTGCCCGGATTTTGGGGGTGGCGTGGGCCCCGGGGACAAGGGAGAGAGAAATGGGAGAGGGCAAATGATTTTTGGAGAATGAGCATATAGAGGGAAAAAAGAGAGAGGGAAATAATTTTTGAGAGGTTTTTGAGGGGAATAACTTTTGAGTGGCAAAGTTATTTTTGTTATAAAAATAAATAAATAAGTTAAAAAATGATTTCAAAAAATAAAAATATTGAATGTTAAATAATGATAAATTTTGATGATTATAAAAGATCATAGATTTATTTAAATAAAGTTGATTATATTTTTTTGTTAATCATTATTTTTATCTATAATTTTTGTTGAAGTTAAAAATATGTTCTCAAATATGGTTAAGCATTAATTATGAATATGTCTTTCAAATTTTCCATGAATATATTTATTAATATTATTAATGTAAATTCATTATAAGCTCTTGTTATTTATTTATTTGTGAATTTGAATCAAATTAATTGAAAATAAATATATTTATTCAATAATAATGTGTTCCAACGTGTCGAAATTTTCTATTTTTGAGAAATGACGTGTTGGCGTGCCGTGTCGTGTCGCATTGCGTGTCCGTGCTACTTAGATTTTCGATTCCTTTACACATTCCTAATTGAAGCTACTCTTTCTTATGTATGGTCAAATCAACAGTGGAAAAAGCATGAGGGGAAACTGAAAAGTGAAACGCTAGGCTTCCATTTAACTCCGTCAGTTGTATTCAAGAAGGTGAAAAGTCGTGATAAAAATATATGCTTTTTATCTTGCGGCGTGTGGGTGCTTTGTCAAATTGTATGAATTTAAAATTACCAGCTTGCAGGAAATGCTTAACGTGATCTAAAAGTTAGTGGTGAACTTATTTAAACTAATATTAAAAGCGAACAGATTCTATTTGGCTAGTAGATGCAAGGGAAAGAAAAGTAAAGCAACAAAAATAAAAATCCCACTTCTATTGTACATCTACCAATTCAATTTTAAACATTCCAATTTTACTAATTTATTCTTAAAAGATTATTTTCCAATGTAGTCTTTTTAGTCAATTTAGACTAGAAATTGTTGATGTGGCTCTAATCAACATCGATCGTCTTACATGACACAATCGACGCTTGGCACGAGGTTTTTTCATTTGTTTAAAATTCTTTGATTTTTTTCCCTATTCTACGATAAGCATTGGTCGCCAATGCTTGCCGCAAAGAAAAGAAAAGGAAAAAATTTAAAGAAAAATTATAAAAGTTGCCGCTAGGGCTCGGCCATCGTGTCCTAGGTGAGGGCCACCCTTGCTAGATCTGGTGAGGGCTTGGCAGCCCTCACTTGAGGCCACCCATGGCCTAGACGAGGGCCATGACCCTCACCGGCTACAATGGAAAAATAATAACAATAAGATAAAATAATAATAATAATAATAAATAATAATAATAATATAAAATAATAATAATCATATCAAAAATTTGCAAAATTTGTCCACGTCGTGCCGTAGTACCATATATGATGGCCAGCATTTATGTCAGTGATTTCAAGCCAAAATCCATTGGATTGACTCAATTGGCATAAATGCAAAATGTTTAGGATTTAATTAGTCCAATTAGAAGGTTTATAATTGAATTTGTACTAATAAAATATGTTTATAACCTTTTTTTGTACTTTTCTCGTTTAAATTTTATCATCATTGATGGATTCAATCCCTAGTTTTCTTATGACATGTATGTACAGTCCCTTAATTGAAAATTTGGATGTCAACGTGCGTTAGTTGGGAGAATTGACATAGAGTATCATGTTATGATTTACATGAAACTGGTTTTCGATTAAGTATTTTAACGAAGTCAACCAGTTATATTATATTAGGGAAAAACTAAAAGTACACTCAACTAAGAGATGCTTGGCCTACTTAGTAACGAGTTTTTTAAATAAAGATGTATTCTATTTGATATTAGCATTGAATAATTAGAGCCTTACGGCACCGTTACTTCTCTTTAGTAATGGTGCAATATGGATCTCATGTTTCATGTTCATGGAATTGAACAACCGAAAGGAAAATAAAATGTTGAGAGAGAGCATTAATTTGTATTTAAAGGGTGAATATCGCTCCAAATATAAGAAAAATAGCTATATAGCAATTAATACAAAAATTAATTGTAAATATCTTACACATGGATAACACATTCCGTGGACTTTCGATTAGTGTTTTGTGACGTATTTGCATGCATAAAATTAAAAATCCTTCCATTTAAATATTATAAAACAAATTAGTCTCTCTTCTCAAGGCACTGGGAAATGTCCAGCTTCGACACCAGAAATAATATGTTCAAATTTCACTAATTATGTACAAAGTGCTTTGGATCAGAGTTACTTTACAGCCCAAAGGTGGTGTGGACTGAAACTTTTAACCGCTTCATGTAGTTAACAGTGTTCCATAGACTTCTAGATAGCCAGACATTTGACTTCTAGGTTGTCGATCTCTTTTGACTTTAATTGCACAAAGATAAATGTTACTTGACGTATAATATTAGTAGTCATCCCTCTATATACTTATGGAGTTTTAACGTTGGTGGTATAAAATATTTAAGTTCAATTTTGATAACCGTGTTCGTTTCAATAGATCATAGATATTTTTCATTCATGACTATAGGTGTGAAAAATATTTTGCACAGGTGTCGTGGCTAGTGATCCTAAATTTATATTCTCTTGAAATAAACATGTTTAAATCATTCTTTTTTACACTTTCTGTAAAAATATTTTACATGAGACGATGCTAATAAATTCCCTTTTTATTCGCTCATCTTTATTTAGGCTAGTATATATATTTTTTCTAATTGGAGAAATCTTACTTGGTGGGCTAGCAAACCCATCAAATAAGATTGGTGATTTTCTTAGGGAAAATGTGTGGTGAAGACAACACCGTTACTCATAGGAGAGTAAAGGCTCCGTCACACTCTCATTTTTCAAAAATTAATGGTCTTTGCTAGTATATAATCTTTAGGTTAATGTGAGAATACTATTTAATTATGAGCCACAAATTCCTAAAGAAATTGACCCCACAACAATTTATAATTATTTGATATTTAGTTTTTTATATTTTAAAACAAACTATTATTTTATAATAAATTGAAAACTGTTACTCAATCATTTCTCAAAATTAATTGCCCTTCCTCTCACTTTTTTCGCTTTTTTTTTTTTATGGGTCATGTTAACTAGACTTATGATTGCCAGTTTTCCTTAGATGAACATAAATTATATTCATCTTTAGTTAGATTAAAATATCTGCACTATCTATCAATGTAACCCACCAATCAACATATCAATCTGAAAAAAATTGGTCCCTTCCATGACTATCACAAAATCGGATAGAAATGAGGTTGACAAAAACGTCTCGAACTTCCTATTCAACCAAGAGTTTAGTTCAATGGAAATCCTACACGTCGTATTGGCGGGCAGATTGAGTTTTAAATATTTATATTTAATCAGTAGAGTTCTAGAGTTTTTCAAAAATATGCAATCATTGTTCTTAAACAAAACATGGATTGACAATTCCTCGTAATAACATAGGCCACGCCGGACCGACTATGAGTCAAGTACATCGTCGGATAATTTTAAAAACGTCTATGACTCTATCAGCCATGATTCCGAAGATCATCAACCACCATTTTGGCAACCTAGGTCACGCAAAATTGGTTTATTGACGTGATGTGAACTTCAAGCCGCCGCTTGACGCCAGCTCAACGACTTTATTAAGTAGCACCTGTTGATGTAAACCAACAAAGAATAGAATACCACTTTTAAAAAAGAAACCTCGTCTCATATATCACAAATTACATCATACGATTCTCTTTCAGAGAATGATGTTTCTTTTCAGTTTCCCCAGATACTGTTAAACAATCGTCATCAGAAAGGGAGTGACATGATCATTGGCCAGTTAGCAACTTCAAATTATGACTTTATGATTTTCAAATTTCATAATAAATTTATTAGAATATTTAAATAATAAAAAATTCATTCATCTAACATTTTAAACTTTTAAAACAGCTAATGATGGTACTACAACTAATGATTCTTCAATTTGACAAGGGATCTTATTAGATCATCAAGGGTTCTTCAATTTGACAAGTAAGCAATTTTATTGGTAGGTAACTTGAAATAATGATTTTACTACTTTCAAGTTCAAGTAGAAATTAGTTGCTTCTTCACTTGAGAAGGATCGACTGCTGTTGAATTTTACCGCCTGGCCATGACACCACTTGGCCTGCACATGAACAGGCTGGCCTTGCCCTTTTGGCATTGCTAAATGTTGAGATCCAAGTTATGTAAACCAAGAGGTGAGAGGTGAATCAGTTGAAAAAGAATTTTTGTGCATTTCCAAAACTTGAGTACCAATGATGCTATGCATCAACATAATGAAGTGTCACAAGGTACTATATCATTCTCTAAAATTACTAACATGTAACCTTAGTACCAAAACATTATGAACGATCGAGATAGTGCCAAAATTTAGGAATGATTGCTTTAGTGTCAAAACTTTATAAAACCATCAATTTAAACGATACGGGTGAGTTTTTGTTATTGAAGCAATGACATGTCAAGGTTTCCGGTGATCTAAGTCGTCAAAGTCACTTAAGCAATCGTTTTCTTAAAGTTGTGGAACTCATAGAATCCTTCGAAAAATTTTGATATCGAAGTGGGTACCTTACAACAATTTTGGCGCGTTATTATCATTTTTACTGTTGAACTCCTAAAATAAAAACAAGCAGGTTGCGGGTTAAAAAGTTCCCCACGACAGCAACAATTCCTGCTCTGCTTGATTCTTCCCCATATGGCTTACCGAAAACTTCCTTTTGATTTGGGTTGGACGAAACTTTCTGAACTTGTTTTAAAAGTTTCCTAGTGTTGAGCTCGGGGTTTCGTTCCCAAAAAAATTACATTTTAGAGTTTTTCGGTAACAAATATATGAATATAGGCTTCACTTTACTTGCGAAGACCACCCCAAACACTGGAAAATCATATCATTCTTCCCTAGACATTGCTCACTCCGAAACTACTTTTCTAGCGAAGTTCAATTGTTGCGAAACAAGCATGGCATTACTAATGATTTGACATTGATAAACCTCATACATTGTTGGTAAATTACCCAGCCAAAAAGTTGCCAGTCACCTAATTCTACCAACAAGTTTTGAAATTTACCAACAATTTCAATAACTTGCCACTCACGAATAACTTGTCCATTTTACCACTACGAGAATGTAACATTTTAAAGTCCTCACATCGGACGAGTGAGATCTTGTTAAATAATCATAAGTTAACACCCACCCTCAAATGATCACATTTGAGTTCCTTTCTTGGCCGATGAATGCGGTTGACCAATGGTTTTCGTGGTGCATTGAAATAATATGAAGAGAAGGGTTGAAGATTGGAAATAAATACGTCATACCGCTTAGTTTTTTATTCTCATTCTAGCCCACGTGGCTGGACAGGTAACAAGTCAACAAATTCCTTACAATATAATGTAAAACAGGTGTCATGCTTAGAAACTAAGAAATATTCAAGGTGGATATTCTCCCTTAACGAAAGGAAGTCAACGCATTCTTTTTTCAACGATGTCTCTTTCCGCTCTCCAAGAGTCCTATTTATTTCCTCTCACAGAAACAAGACGAGCGTGTCAAATGTTTAGCGTGGAATATGGAACTGTCCTCAGCATATTCAATCGTTCTCTCCCTCGTTCTGATCACCTTCTTGATTTGTGCATGGAAAGTGCTGTGTTTGTTTTGGCTGAAGCCGAGGAAGCTAGAAAGATGTCTGAGACGGCAAGGTCTTAATGGAACCTCTTACAGTCTTCTATTTCAAGACCTGAGAGACAACATGAGAATGAGCAAGCAAGCACAATCTCAACCAATTACTCCTTTCTCAAATGACGTCGCGCCTCGCTTGCTCCCTTTCTTTCATCACTCCATCAAGAAATATGGTACGCATTGCATCAAAGTAGAGATACAGTTGAACTGTTAGCCAAAGGTATAATATCATTGATTCGACAAACTCAATATCCTGGTGTATATATTAATCGAGATATGTTCATGAAAAGCAAGTCGACCAAATCCTGCAATAATGTAAATTTTACAACATTGAGTGTCGATTTTAGGAAAAGTAACATGAAAAATGAATGACAGCTATGAAGCGACCGATGGTCAATAAATTATGTAAAAAATATTTGTTGCAGGGAAGCTTTGCTTCACATGGTTTGGGCCAACGCCTGTATTGACCATCATGGACTCAGACATGTTGAAACAAATATTTTCACGGATCAATGAGTTCGAAAAGCCACATCCCAAGGCCACGGAAGATCTCTTAGTATCAGGGCTCATCATGATAGAGGGTGAGAAATGGGTCAAACATAGAAAGATCATCGATCCGGCTTTTCACTATGAGAAGTTGAAGGTATTACTGCTTGCAGCTAATAGTTTCTTGACCAGCCGCAACATCTAACGGAACTTAAAATAATTGATAATTAAAAAGTTTGTACATTCAATTCATTTAGCTTTCTAATTGTTGAATAATTACAGTATGTAGTGACTGCAACATTGTCAAGTTGCAAGGAGATGATCAGGGGATGGGAGAAGCAAAGTTTGGCAGGCGAAGTGGATGTTTGGCCTGACCTTCAGCATTTGACAGGTGATGTACTCTGTAGAGCTGCTTTCGGGGTCACCTACAACCAAGTCAAGAGCATCCTCCCCCTTCAACAAGAACAAATTGCCCTCACTAACAAGATTCTTCAGTTCCTGTTTATTCCCGGGTGGAGGTAAGTCGAGAATGCTTTAGCAATAATTTATCCAAACATCTTTAACTGTTTCAAAAGCATTTGACAAGAAAAAAGAGTAACAAAATTCAATTTGACTTCCTCAATCCTTATCCATGGAGTCAGTTGCAACTTTCCACAATTGTCTCGTGATTTTGCAAATCATGTGTCGATCGATCTTTAAGCATCTTGCCACACGAGGAACTTGAAAAGTTTCTAAAGTCGATGTTCTTATGATTTTGCAAATCATGGATAGTGGTTGGATTATGATTGCAAGGTAGCATAGCACGCTGCAATTTTTTCCTGTCAAAACAGTGTTTAGTAAGGCAAATCTTCTGTCGAGCTCTCATTGAGATTGCTGCCTTCCAACTTCTAAACTCAATAGAATGGATGAAAATGGTTGAGTGCATTTATGTACCGGGACACGTATAACTTGTAGAAACTAAATTACTGAGTGAAGTTTTCATCTTGAAGCTAATTTTCTTATAAAAAAAATGCAGCCTCTTGCCTACCAAACTGCGGAAGAGGATGAAAGAAATCAACCGCAAAGTAAAAGGATTGTTGGAAGACATAGTGACCACAAGAGAGAGGGCAATGAAGGAAGGAAGAGCAGATGACGATGATCTCTTGGGACTGTTGCTAAAATCAAACATGAAAGAAATTCAGGAGTCCGTGGATCAAAAGGGCATGAGCATGGAGGATGTGATTGGAGAGTGTAAAGCATTCAGCTTTGCAGGTCAAGAGACAACTTCTGTTTTGATTACTTGGACTCTGATTTTGTTAAGCAAGCACCAGAAATGGCAAGACAGAGCAAGAGAGGAAGTCCGGCAAGTTTTCGGTAAAAACGAACCTGACTTTGATGCGTTGAGCCGATTAAAAATTGTAAGGATTCACATCGTGTTGTCGTCTGCTGTTTATCTAGATTTCAAGACATATATTCCTGAATTTCAAAACTCGCATCAAATGAATTGTTTTTTGCAAAAAGAGAAAAAGGAAAAAGAAAGAACAGATGAAAATGGAAGGCCAACAATTGAAGGAAAATGTTGTAACCACCTGACCCGAAATCTAACTGCTGTTCTTCCCCACTCCTTCCCCTGAACCAAAAGAAAAAATATATATTTAGGCGATGGAGAATGGAGACATATGGATTGTGCCTTCCCATTCGAAGTTACAACATAGATCACAGAAATGATATTAAGTTTGATAAATTTGGTCCACTAGGCAAGGTTTAGATAATTTAATTGTTACATTTTCAATGTCTTTTTGGATAAAAACAGGCTGACCAAAACTTGAATTTTGTACAGGTAAGCATGATACTGAATGAGGTGCTCAGGTTATATTCGCCTAGTTTTATGATGATGAGAACAGTTCAAAAGACAACCAAGTTGGGAGATATACAAGTACCTCCAGGAGTTGTGCTTTTTGTGCCGACGATCCTGATCCACCATGATCCAGAGAATTGGGGTGATTATGCCAAAGAGTTCAATCCAGAGAGATTCTCCGAGGGAGTCTCAAAAGCAACCAAGAACAAGCTTTGCTTTCTCCCTTTCAGTTGGGGTCCAAGAAATTGCATTGGCCAAAACTTTTCTTTCACTGAAGCCAAAGTTGCTCTGACCTTGATTTTGCAGAATTTCTCGATGCAGCTATCTCCTTCTTACAAGCATGCCCCTATTCCTATGCTCACTACTCATCCCCAGTATGGAGTCCCCTTGACCTTGACTAGAATCGGATCGTTGGATCGTATTTAATCAGATTCTGTGCTCTGCTTGCTTCGTTTCGTGTCTAAAACAGTTGTCATGTTTGTTAAAGAATAAACCAAAAGTCATTTAAACATATGATGCCTTCTTGACTAGAAAAGTGGTTCTCAAGCTAGTTAAATGTGTGTTTTACGTCCTTTTTTCTTAATTCTTCACTACTCACCAGCATGCTCTTCTTGGATTGACCTAGTTAAGTGTGTTTTACTTCTTTGGTGCCTTCGAAACTCTAAGGCATCTTCAGCCAAAAAAAAAGATACATCGGATGCACGAATTATTAACTCTGTAAAGCCATATTTTATTAAAAAGAGAAAGAAAACACTGCATGCAAGTACTTGACTGATTTAGAAGCAACAGAATGAAAATGAGGACCACATCCCATTGTATTCATGATGGCATCCTGCTCCATAAGATTTATTCCTGTTCATGCAGTCTACTTGCACAATTTTCAAGAATACAATTTGCTAGTGAACTGACGGCCGAAAATTCCAAAAAAATGAGAGCACGAATTTGTTGTACTCTCAACACAAACATAACCCCAGTTTTCAAAGATTTGAAAAAAGCAAAAACTTTCGCTTAAAGGACAAATATCCACCGAATAAAAGAAAAGCACAAGCTTTCATCCTTAGGACAAAACTAAACCCATTTTTCAAATGATCCCAAATTAAAGCACAAAGTTTTGCTCGAGCGACAAAAATATCGAATAGCTTTTCTGACCAAAAGGCTTATTCTTCGTCTACAATGGCTAATGATGTTGACTGGTACTATGGACGCATCAGTTGAGCCAAATCAACTCCGTAAACATTTAAACTAAGAAGACGTTGTTTCAATAGTATTTTGGTTCATTCTCTTTAGATAACAAAGAGAAAAAGAGTTTATCTCTCAATCGAATTCGTAGATTAGATGGCAAAGGTTTCACCACAAGATGAGTCCGCAAAGTATGGTTTTGTTAAATATACATTTTGAGCTAATTTGTAGATTTTTGGACAATCGTGAAGTCTGGTTGAGTTTCGAGTTTGCAAATTAGGGTTCCAAATGATCTCTGCTTAAGCAAACTGAGCAAATAATTTATTAAAGTCTAAGTACCGACGTTGTTTCGGCTTGGTTGACATGTCTATTGTGCACGGATAATCATTGGTCACGTCAGATGCCAAATAAATTTGACGAAAAAACCAATGATCGATATTTTTGTCGCTCCAGTAAAAGTCCATGCCTTTCTATGGGTCGTTTGAACATGGGGTGATTTTTCTCTAGAGGGTATAAAGTCGTTTCTTTATATCCGTTGGACATTTTTCGTCTTGCTTTTTTCGTGTGATTTGAGACTATTTTCGTCCTAAGGTATAAGTTGCTGCTTTTATCTGACATTTGGCCAATACATGACAATGTATATGACAAAAAGTACTTCAGAAAAATTTACGTTTTTAACATGAAAGGTGGCATTAAAAGTCTTACATGAATGATCCGAAAAATGTATTGCCCGCTCGAACAGCGAAGCACGTCACACTTAATATAAAGTTTAGTGTCAAAACTATACGATCAATCAATTTGATGCCAAAACTTTATGAGAAATAATTTTGATGCTCAGACTTTTAAAAGCATCCTGTTGACACCTAAATTTTGGCGTCCCAGTCATTTATTGCGAAAAAATTAGGGATTAATTTTTAAACCCTAAAAAAAAAAAAATGTATTAATTAAATTGCATAACATATAGTCATTAGGAGCATATCTCATTGCATATTTGTTGGGTCAGCGGTGAATGGATTTAGGTGAATGGCTTTGAATATTGAAGCCCACAAGAGCATTAAACTTTGGATAAGTCGATAATTCATCCATGGTGATTGATATTACATTTACATGGGTTTCCTAAATTGTTAAAAGTCGATTAGGAAATTTCCAGCACATTGGCACTGATATCTTCGTGCATTTAAGGGAACAAATGCAAATAAAGGACAACGTGTAAGCGGCCACCGATTTGTACATGGAGAAGCCCATCCACGTGAAGGAAAATTATGCACTTGGCCATAATTCGGTCAACATGGGGGGCAAGAAATTGACCGACATTATTTTAAGAGGAAAGAATTGATGCATGATTCTCTAGTCAGATTCACGCAATATGGGCAAAGTATTAGGAATGGAAGAAAAGGAAATCGGCATAATATTTCAATATGGGCGTAACCCTTCGAGTATTCGCGGCAGCCGATTCTCGTGTTTGCAGGAAATAAAGGACGTGACTTGGGCTTAAAAGGAAAATGAATATATTTGCATAGCTAAAGGTACAAGTTCGAAAGGAAAAAAAATCAAAGGAATATATTTCAATGCATCCACAATATGAAAGCAGATCACCTTCTCTTCCCGGGGATCCGATGAGTCTTGCATTTTAAAAGGAAGAGGTCTCATGCAAGAAAGGGGGAGGCCACGCATATTGATACATACGGCCACAAAAAGAGAGTATTTTCTATCCTTTCTTGCAGTTACTGAAGGTACAAGGAGAAAACTCGCTCACCTCGTTGAAGAGTACGCCAAAAGGGGGCCATAAATTCGGAAAGAGCGAAATTTGATTCTAAGAGCACAAGAGAGAAATCACCGGTAGCCACCGCGATCCGGGCGAGTCTTCGGTCCTCACAAGCATTCTTGCGGCTGCACCTCGTGCCGTTAGCGGAGACTTTGCTGTCTCGGAGCTTCATCATCGATCTAAACCAGCCCGAGCGAGCTACTAAATTCTCTAACATTCAGGGAGAAGCCTAGCAAGTTTTCCGTTTCTCTCCCGAGGTGCATCGACGATGCCGCTCGCGTTTCGAGTCTCCTTCACGAGATCCAGTTAAATTTTGCTGCAGAACATACACCTCCCTCTCCATGCCGGCCCGGAGTTGCTGCACCATGAGCGACAAGAGGCTGAGCGCACCGTGAGCCGAGCCGTGTGCTCACCGAAACAGAACAGCAAAGTTTCTATTTTTGCAGGGGCTCCCATGATTTCTTGCTGTTCCGAGAAGCTCACCTAGCCGACCCTCACTCGGGGCACACTACCGGCGCCACCACCGCATCTTTCCTTGGTCGATCACCACAACCTTGGTCCATTGGTCGGGAATCCTTATTGGCCGAGAAACCTTTGAGCCGTCATCGTGAGTCCCGAAGACGAATTTTGTTCCATTACCACAACATGTCGGCCAAAATAAGGAGCTTCAACTGAAATTCATGGCCACGTGATCCGAGCAGTGAATTCCAAAGAAAAAGACAGCATCAAGGAAGGTGGAAATTGGAGATCTCGGTTGCATTAAGCAACGTGACGTCGCAAATCAAGAGCACGTCCGTCGCCAAAATCTATTACCGAGCTTCATTCGCAAGTCCGAGATCCCACGTTGGCGGTTCTCTCTCTTCGACGATAATGAAGCAAAACCCACCTCACACCCGATCTCCGCCGTGACGTCCCGATATGAGCCGTTTCGCTCACTGCTGGTCATGCCGCATCGTGGAGCTGGTTCCGATCCCGGTCACCCCTTTGCGAGCCTTCCATCATTCAAATTTGGAAACGGTATCCGAGCGATATTGCGATTTAGGTAATAATTTTCATCATATTGATCTTCATACATTTTTATTGCCTAATTTGTGAAATCGCTATCTCGTAAGAATATTTGAATGATGCCATCATATCCACAAAATACCGATTAGCCTTTTAAATTAGGAAATCTTCCTAATTTCGCAACGTACATATGATTGACGGTTCGATTTCATGCTCGAAATACAACCCGCAATCGTACGGAAAAATCACCAATCCGATCTCAAGCTGGAGATACGATTCGTGATTTTATTAAAAATTGGCCAATCCGATCTCATGCATGAGATACGATTCGTCAATTTATTTCCTGAAATTAAATGGACATGGATGATATCTTGCTTGATATTTGGTGCCGTGCTATTCTTGATGCCTTTATTTGATTGCTCCCGTAAAGGAAAAACCCAAAAATATTTGAGTCGATTAGGTTCATGTTAGAACATCACTTGTTTTAGGTTTATTTTGCATGTTTAGAATAGGAAATTTATTTATTTCAATTTCTTAAAAAAATACCAAAAACATTAACTTAGGATGTTGGATTTTCTTTCATTAATCTGAATTGCATGTTTAATTATTCGGCAATTTTAATTTCGAATTTTTAAAAAATGAAAACCAACAAAAAATCATCATGCATATGTCATGTAGAGTTAGGGCATATTTTGCACGTCATGGCATATTAGAATAAATTGCATGTTTATTTTAAGTTTAGATTGATTTTTGCATCTTAGGTTAAAGCTTGCTAGGTTAAGATAATATCTTAGTTTAAATTAGGATTTAGTCTGACCGATCCTTAATATAAACTTGATAGAATCTTAATCTAGGT
This sequence comes from Eucalyptus tenuipes, assembly GCA_014182365.1. Classification (NCBI taxonomy): domain Eukaryota; kingdom Viridiplantae; phylum Streptophyta; class Magnoliopsida; order Myrtales; family Myrtaceae; genus Eucalyptus; species Eucalyptus tenuipes. Next base: position 4,725,682 of record CM024543.1, on the reverse strand, counting down.
AGTTATGTTTCGCATTTTCCTTAATTTCGAATTTCATGAAAAAATAAAATTTGTCTTAGGATAAACTAGTTGCAATTTCTAGGATAGGTCGCATTTTTTTTAGAATAGAAAAATCATGTGCACGTCATATAGAATTAGACCCATGAAATGCATGTCATTTTAGTAATTGTTATTAGGTTCATTTAATTAGAAATTGCACGTCATTAGAATTAGGTCATCTTGGTTAATTTAGATTACATGTTTAATTATTGCATGTTCATTAAGAAATCATTAGTTTTTTCATATAGTTTAGGACATGTTGCCATACCATATCATTTCATATTAGATTAGAAGCATTGCATTGCATATGGACTATGTTCTCGTTTAAAGAAGTGAAAACAAAAATTGAGTGATGGCGTGTTAATTAGAAATCATATCTAGGATTGCTGATGTGAATTCTGATTTAACATTGCGGATGCTTTCGTTGCTATGAGGTAAGTTCTGCAATTTATTTACTGCTTTACTTGAGTGTTAAATTGGTGGTTTGCGCACCCGCATGATCGCCTCACATGTTAGAGAAATAGATTTAAAATCAATCCAAGCTGCCTGCAAAAGCATTTCTGAAAATAAAAGAATGGTACCGAAAGGGCATTAGAGAGATCTAGTGTAACCAAGTCCCCGTACCCATAATCTCGGTTCGTAGGAGTAAAGTAAACCTCCCGTTGCTTTACTTGGGTTTCTAATCGACCCACCAAAAATAGATTAGTGGCGACTCCTAATTGAAAATCATTTGCATGTTAAGAACTTGAATCTAAGTCGCGAATTGGTATGGGCGTGGGAGAGCCCGAGTTAAGTCTAGGCTTAACAATCCATTAGCCAAACCCTAGGTGGTTCACACCGGAAAAATTGGTCGCGACAGCTTGGCGACTCAGGGGGTTGAGTTGAATCTCTTAGTGGACTTAGGCCAATTTTTCTTTTCTTTTGAAAAATGTTTTTGTTTGGCAGCGAGGATTCCAGGTACGTCCCTAACATTTAGGTGTTAAATGTTTTTGTAGATTGGGAGGTATAAGGGGAGTAGTGATTGTTAACCCTTGTTTTGCAGGTTGGAGTTGAGGATGAATGTTTTAAATTTAAGTTATTGAAGTGTTGTGTGATTTAAACTGTTGTGTATGCCTTGCATTTAGCACTACACTATTGCACACACAACCCGCCGCCGGACTTGGGCCGCATAGGATCATTTAGGATGGTATTGAGATGGATACCACTCCGACCGCATGCTCGCAGTACGAGTTGCCCATCTCAATCCCGAAGTTTCTTTCATGGTGTCAAGAGTACCCACCTCGGTCCGCATGCTCGCGACCCGGGTCGGCTCTTTGACCAAGCCGGAGTCATGAGGACCCGACATAGTCCACAAGCCCGTGGCTAGTCTCGATCATCCTTGTGGCTCCACCTTGATAAGCCTTATAGATTAGAAATCAAACCACTTACCATGCGCATGTCTTTGTGATTGCCGTCGATTTGTCTTGGTGAAGTAAGTCTTCTATCCCTATACTAATAAAATTTACTTCCTTTGTCATACTCTTGGTCCGTCCATGACAATCTAGGTCAATCATTGATGTAATTCATTTGTCAATTAGAAATGAAATGAGGAAATTGCCATGCAATGAATCATTTGAAAAAGAATGGAGAATTTGTTTTCAATTCATGTCTATGAAATTTGGTCTTGTTAGGGTGACTATCTTTATTTTCCTAGTCCATTTTTAGGAAATGCCCTTCTTGTACGAACTTTTCATGAATAAATGAAAAAAAATGGAAAAATCGATTAGATCATTGTCATGGATTGACTTTCTATTTACACCTCATGCTTACATGTTCCCGTTCATTTGAACTAGATGATTATGGAGCGATCCCGCTCGTCCATCCGTTCACGATCAAGAGCTAAAATGACGGATCAAAAAGAGCTTATCTCGTTAACCAAAAGTGCTGCGATCTATCTTTAGTGAGAAATTGCGACTCCAATAAAAGAGCCAAGAAGACCTTTTGAACCGTCTCATTTTCCTGAGGTAGCCAAATTTGATGCCACCATGAAGAGACTAGTAACATATCTAGACGGAAGAATATCTTACCTAAAGGGTTCGTATCACAAGATCAAGGAGGGTGAAGAATTCAAGTACACATGATTCATGGTCCTAAGTAGTTCGATTTCCTCATTTAATTAAGGGCATGCACCTACCCCTGTGTGGGAATTCTTATCGCTTTTTAGGGATTGATTTCAATTTCTTCTGTGCTTGAACATCACATTCCAATAAATGTAATTCGATTGATGATAATCAATAAAATTACAAGTTTTGTTTTGAGGACATGATGGGGTGCACCAAACCAGCCCAGTGACGATATCCAACAATGAAAAGAAAATACAATCCGTGGAGAAATTCTGAGGATGGGCTTCTTCATGCTCCCTCATCCAACAAATTCCAAAAAAAAAAATCATTTTTGAAGCCATTTCCAAAAGCATGCATTAGGTTACCCTTGTTTGTTTTTCTAACTCATTCACTTAATGTCTCAGAGCATAACAGAGAGGCGTTTCAAAATAATGCGTCAATTTCCAGTGAGAGCGAGCCCATTGATTTGGGAACATACATCCGAAGGAAAAATAGGCGTGGGGGCAAAGGATCATTTTCTAACTGATCTTGATGATATCTCCCAAGAGTGAAGAAGACATTAAGCACTACTTATCATCTTACTTGTCCCGAGCGATTTCCTTGCACATCAACAAGAAACCGAGGGCAAGTCAAAAGAAGATCATCTAGATTCCAAAGTGTGATGTGTGACACATCTCATTACAATTTGTGTGAGATGTCATTCTCGAAAGCCAAATGAAGTTTCTCATTTCCATGAGAAAATGATGGAACAAGTCAAAAGAGCATCATCCATCTTGGATGAAATGGATACATTGCGTTTATGAATATAATTGATTTTGGAATTGACACTCTGTTATTTTCCTTGCAGATGATGAATTGGGCCACTACTGATTCTAGTAGTGACATGACTGGACAAAATCTCGATCCAAGCCAAAATGGATATGCAATTTGAATTTACTTTGATAGTATCCTATTCATGCGCGTTTCTCTTGTGTAGGGGCGAAAGCGGATTGATAGGGACAATCCAAGGACATCCATTGCTGAGACAATCCCTTTGTGGATCAATCCCTTGAATGAATGCATAAAATCATGTTTTGAGTGCGATAAATTGTTTTTTTCGAAGTCACAAAAGCTTTTCATGGTTAAAGTTGTTGGACTCTTTTGAAAAGAGAATTTTCATATTGATTTAGCTCACCAATTTCATGTGGAGATTTGTCAAGATAGACAACTCAATGGAATGACATCAATGCTTAAGAATGCTGAATGAGACATATCAGGATGATGAAAGGCAAGCCATATCCTATACACAGTCCCTTACTTATACACCTGTGAGATGAGTGTAGGAAGTTACATATCCGCAAGATAAAGAGTTTTCTCGCAAAAGGTACGATGACCGAAATGATGAGGGGCAATTCATTTCTCTATCCCAAACACTACATATGATCCATTGCTTAACCCCTTTGAGCTCCATACACTTATGAAAATTCTTTCAAATTACCCCTGTCAAGAACCACCCCACATTGGGGCAAATTGGAGGGTAAGACGGCACCATAAGGTGAAGAAAATGGATTGAAATTTTTTTGCTCTCACTTGTATCAATCTTCTAGTCATGCTATTACATTGAATTCATGTGGTAATTTAAGTGCCCTAGGATGACAAAGAGCATTTCTTTCTCTATCCTATACACTTATATCCTTTGCATAGCCCACTTGAGCCTGCAATTTCATTTCTTCAAACCTAGTTGATGATCATCCCCTACATTGGGGCAAGGCAAAAAGCAGATGAAGACCATTGAAAGTTCGAGTATCGTTCGAAGTGTAATTGCTGGACATATGCATTGTGTGCAAGAATTGAATTTAAAATAGAATTAATGGGCATGAAAAAGCAGTGTGCCTGGTAAAAGCAAGGCCAATGCCCATGAAAAAGAAGAAAAAAATAAATAAATGAGAATTAGGGGCATGAAAAAGCGGTGTGCACTGGTAAAAGCAAGGCCAATGCCCATAGATGAAAATGAAAAATGAAAAAAAAAAAAAGAGTCAAGATAGATGACTATCAGTTGCAAAGATTATATCCCAATAGAGCAGTATTAAAAGAGTCAAGATCAATGGTGCATTTATAATGACAATCTCTGACGAAGGAAAAGACCGGTGACAATGCCTAGATGATCATCAACTCTCACCCCTATACACATTTTTGAGCCTAATGATCATTTTGTTTCTCAACCCATGAACCCAGCCTACGTTACGTCCCTTGCAAAGTCTCTTCTGATTAGGGCACTTGAATTAACGTATGGATTCACATGTCATAAGCATTGCTCGAAGAAGTGCTAGCAAGACTATTTCTTTCTTATTTTGCAGGGTTCTTGACTTGTAAACCCGAAGATGAATACAAAATTCTTTTTTCAATAGCCTTGACTCAAGGAGTCCCCTTTGTTAAGCCATTGACCAAGCCCACATTACGGTCCATGTTAAAGACCTCTCAGATTGGTATGGTCGTACTGCTTGCGAGAATACTCGGACCCTTGTTGGTATGATGATAGTGAGATTGAGTGATTCTCATAAAATAGCTCTTCTGAATGAGAGTGAGTGAAAGTCCTTTCTAACTGAAAGTCTCTCATTTAGTATTCTTAGAAAATCCATGTCATGAAAATTGTCTTGAACGATGATTCTCTCCGGTGGAAATTTGGGTGATGCAAAGGTCATTATGCATGAACCCCGATTGAATTAATAAAAACTTCAGTGAATTTTGAAGTGTGCATTCCAGAATAGCCTTAATTGCTTATTTTTTTGGTAAATGCATTTTTGCTCTAAATCATGTCGACGGGTAATGTTTTCTCAAAGACCCAAGAGCTCCTAACATTCAGTTCCTTTCGAATGCCTCATGATGTTAAGAGATGAGAAACATTCACGAACATTCAAGATGCATCCTTGATGTTCCAAAAATTTATTTCTACCAAGAGGTGAAAGACCTCCACAGGAGATCTAAATTCTAGAAAACATATCCCCAAGAATCAGAGATATCACCAGGTAAGTATATCTCTACCCATACTCTAAATACTAGTCATTGTGCAGGTATTTTCTCTCAAGTGCATCAACACTAGACTCAGTCAAGCTGTCCTTTATATTGACCTGGCGTGCTTTCGTAGCCCAGAGTCCCTTTCATCGACTTGGCGTGCTTTTGTAGCTCGATGTCCCTCATGATTGATTCGGCGTGCTTCCGTAGCCCGACGTCCCTTTTAATAGACCCGACGTGCTTTTGTAGATCTGGTGTGCTTCGTAGCCCGAGTTCCGACTGGCGTGCTTTTGTAGCCTAGAGTCCCTCTTTATCGATCCGGCGTGCTTTCGTAGCCCGGTGTTCATCTATACCGATCGGCATGCTTTCGTAGCCCAGGTTCACTTTTATCGAATCGGCGTGCTTCCGTAGCCCGGTTTTCTTTTATCGACCTGGCGTGCTTTCGTAGCCTAGAGTCCTTTTCATCGACACTCGATTGAGCTGTCTCCTAAGATTTTTCTCCGAGATTCAATCGATTAAGGCGGCGAAGAACGGTTCGGGTCCTGGTCAGATGATCTATGTTGCAACGCTGGGCGACCGAAGAATGGTTCGGGTCCTAGCCAAGCAAAATCTCCGTTTAGGCGACCGTAGAATGGTACGGGTCCTAAACAACATTTATTGCTCTAACAGGGCGGCCGTAGAATGGTACGGGTCTGGAAAAGCAATTTCCCCATTCAGGCGACCGTAGAATGGTACGGGTCCTGAAAAATCAATTTTCCGTCAAGGCGACCGTAGAATGGTACGGGTCCTAGACAACACATATTTCTCCATTCAGGCGACCGTAAAATGGTACGGGTCCTGGAAAGTGAATATCCGTTTAGGCGACCGTAGAATGGTACGGGTCCTAAACAACATTTATTGCTCTAACAGGCGACCGTAGAATGGTACGAGTCCTGGAAAAGCAATTTCCCCATTCGGGCGACCGTAGAATGGTACGGGTCTGGAAAGTCAATTTCTTTGTTAAGGCGGCCGTAGAATGGTACGGGTCCTGGACACAACCAAACACTGTCATACCGGGCGACCGTAAAATGGTACGGGTCTGGGAAAGATCTCTTTGTGAAGTCATGTTACTACTCTAGGCGACCGTAGAATGGTACGGGTCTGGACGGGTAACACCAACTATCTCGAATTACTCTACCCTCCTTGAAGGTAAGTTATTCCAGGTAGGTTCATTTATCATTTGCATTAGCATTTCCATGCATCATATAAATTGCATTAAAAAATGGAATTCATTTTCCAACAAAAAAATCATTCATTGCATGTGCATGGTCAAAATTTAGGTCTCAATTTATCTTTGAAGGCAACCTCTACGAGCTCACCTTCAAAGAGGGGCAGCTGTTGACACCTAAATTTTGGCGTCCCAAACATTTATTGCGAAAAAATTAGGGATTAATTTTTAAACCCTAAAAAAAAAAAAAATGTATTAATTAAATTGCATAACATATAGTCATTAGGAGCATATCTCATTGCATATTTGTTGGGTCAGCGGTGAATGGATTTAGGTGAATGGCTTTGAATATTGAAGCCCACAAGAGCATTAAACTTTGGATAAGTCGATAATTCATCCATGGTGATTGATATTACATTTACATGGGTTTCCTAAATTGTTAAAAGTCGATTAGGAAATTTCCAGCACATTGGCACTGATATCTTCGTGCATTTAAGGGAACAAATGCAAATAAAGGACAACGTGTAAGCGGCCACCGATTTGTACATGGAGAAGCCCATCCACGTGAAGGAAAATTATGCACTTGGCCATAATTCGGTCAACATGGGGGGCAAGAAATTGACCGACATTATTTTAAGAGGAAAGAATTGATGCATGATTCTCTAGTCAGATTCACGCAATATGGGCAAAGTATTAGGAATGGAAGAAAAGGAAATCGGCATAATATTTCAATATGGGCGTAACCCTTCGAGTATTCGCGGCAGCCGATTCTCGTGTTTGCAGGAAATAAAGGACGTGACTTGGGCTTAAAAGGAAAATGAATATATTTGCATAGCTAAAGGTACAAGTTCCGAAAGGAAAAAAAATCAAAGGAATATATTTCAATGCATCCACAATATGAAAGCAGATCACCTTCTCTTCCTGGGGATCCGATGAGTCTTGCATTTTAAAAGGAAGAGGTCTCATGCAAGAAAGGGGGGGAGGCCACGCATATTGATACATACGGCCACAAAAAGAGAGTATTTTCTATCCTTTCTTGCAGGTTCTGAAGGTACAAGGAGAAAACTCGCTCACCTCGTTGAAGAGTACGCCAAAAGGGGGCCATAAATTCGGAAAGAGCGAAATTTGATTCTAAGAGCACAAGAGAGAAATCACCAGTAGCCACCGCGATCCAGGCGAGTCTTCGGTCCTCACAAGCATTCTTGCGGCTGCACCTCGTGCCGTTAGCAGACTTTGCTGTCTCGGAGCTTCATCATCGATCTAAACCAGCCCGAGCGAGCTACTAAATTCTCTAACATTCAGGAGAAGCCTAGCAAGTTTTCCGTTTCTCTCCGTGCATCGACGATGCCGCTCGCGTTTCGATCTCCTTCACGAGATCCAGTTAAATTTTGCTGCAGAACATACACCTCCCTCTCCATGCCGGCCCGGAGTTGCTGCACCATGAGCGACAAGAGGCTGAGCGCACTGTGAGCCGAGCCGTGTGCTCACTGAAACAGAACAGCAAAGTTTCTATTTTTGCAGGGCTCCCATGATTTCTTGCTGTTCCGAGAAGCTCACCTAGCCGACCCTCACTCGGGGCACACTACCGCGCCACCACCGCAGTCTTTCCTTGGTCGATCACCACAACCTTGGTCCATTGGTCGGGAATCCTTATTGGCCGAGAAACCTTTGAGCCGTCATCGTGAGTCCCGAAGACGAATTTTGTTCCATTACCACAACATGTCGGCCAAAATAAGGAGCTTCAACTGAAATTCATGGCCACGTGATCCGGAGCAGTGAATTCCAAAGAAAAAGACAGCATCAAGGAAGGTGGAAATTGGAGATCTCAGTTGCATTAAGCAACGTGACGTCTGCAAATCAAGAGCACGTCCGTCGCCAAAATCTATTACCAGGCTTCATTCGCAAGTCCAGATCCCACGTTGGCGGTTCTCTCTCTTCGACGATAATGAAGCAAAACCCACCTCACACCCGATCTCCGCCGTGACGTCCCCGATATGAGCCGTTTCGCTCACTGCTGGTCATGCCGCATCGTGGAGCTGGTTCCGATCCCGGTCACCCCTTTGCGAGCCTTCCATCATTCAAATTTGGAAACGGTATCCGAGCGATATTGCGATTTAGGTAATAATTTTCATCATATTGATCTTCATACATTTTTATTGCCTAATTTGTGAAATCGCTATCTCGTAAGAATATTTGAATGATGCCATCATATCCACAAAATACCGATTAGCCTTTTAAATTAGGAAATCTTCCTAATTTCGCAACGTACATATGATTGACGGTTCGATTTCATGCTCGAAATACAACCCGCAATCGTACGGAAAAATCACCAATCCGATCTCAAGCTGGAGATACGATTCGTGATTTTATTAAAAATTGGCCAATCCGATCTCATGCATGAGATACGATTCGTCAATTTATTTCCTGAAATTAAATGGACATGGATGATATCTTGCTTGATATTTGGTGCCGTGCTATTCTTGATGCCTTTATTTGATTGCTCCCGTAAAGGAAAAACCCAAAAAATATTTGAGTCAGATTAGGTTCATGTTAGAACATCACTTGTTTTAGGTTTATTTTGCATGTTTAGAATAGGAAATTTATTTATTTCGAATTTCTTAAAAAAAATACCAAAAACATTAACTTAGGATGTTGGATTTTCTTTCATTAATCTGAATTGCATGTTTAATTATTCGGCAATTTTAATTTCGAATTTTTAAAAAATGAAAACCAACAAAAAATCATCATGCATATGTCATGTAGAGTTAGGGCATATTTTGCACGTCATGGCATATTAGAATAAATTGCATGTTTATTTTAAGTTTAGATTGATTTTTGCATCTTAGGTTAAAGCTTGCTAGGTTAAGATAATATCTTAGTTTAAATTAGGATTTAGTCTGACCTGATCCTTAATATAAACTTGATAGAATCTTAATCTAGGTAGTTATGTTTCGCATTTTCCTTAATTTCGAATTTCATGAAAAAATAAAATTTGTCTTAGGATAAACTAGTTGCAATTTCTAGGATAGGTCGCATTTTTTTTTTAGAATAGAAAAATCATGTGCACGTCATATAGAATTAGACCCATGAAATGCATGTCATTTTAGTAATTGTTATTAGGTTCATTTAATTAGAAATTGCACGTCATTAGAATTAGGTCATCTTGGTTAATTTAGATTACATGTTTAATTATTGCATGTTCATTAAGAAATCATTAGTTTTTTCATATAGTTTAGGACATGTTGCCATACCATATCATTTCATATTAGATTAGAAGCATTGCATTGCATATGGACTATGTTCTCGTTTAAAGAAGTGAAAACAAAAATTGAGTGATGGCGTGTTAATTAGAAATCATATCTAGGATTGCTGATGTGAATTCTGATTTAACATTGCAGATGCTTTCGTTGCTATGAGGTAAGTTCTGCAATTTATTTACTGCTTTACTTGAGTGTTAAATTGGTGGTTTGCGCACCCGCATGATCGCCTCACATGTTAGAGAAATAGATTTAAAATCAATCCAAGCTGCCTGCAAAAGCATTTCTGAAAATAAAAGAATGGTACCGAAAGGGCATTAGAGAGATCTAGTGTAACCAAGTCCCCGTACCCATAATCTCTGGTTCGTAGGAGTAAAGTAAACCTCCCGTTGCTTTACTTGGGTTTCTAATCGACCCACCAAAAATAGATTAGTGGCGACTCCTAATTGAAAATCATTTGCATGTTAAGAACTTGAATCTAAGTCGCGAATTGGTATGGGCGTGGGAGAGCCCGAGTTAAGTCTAGGCTTAACAATCCATTAGCCAAACCCTAGGTGGTTCACACCGGAAAAAAAAATTGGTCGCGACACATCCATTTAAATAACTCAAGCAAGCGTACATTATTAAAATAATATTTAAGTCTATTTTTCCAACAATCTAGATTACCTGGATCACTTAGTGATCCCCTAATAAGTTGTGGCATTAAAATCATCGTTTGAAAAGTTTTAGCACCATAGTGATTGACTTGGCATATAATTCTTCCATGTGATTGACTTACCTATGTTTAAGTAAAAAATTTGTCACAAATCTTTCGCATTGTTTTTCATCACACCTCATGCAGCTCGAGAGCTTGACGCTTTTCTCTTCCACAAGAGCATCGCCTCCTCATGCACGAGCCATCAGAATGATTACTCAGAGAATAAGTACTTTCTAAACCTTAAGTCTGTATCAGTATTGAATAGAAATCGAAATGGGGCGGGGCCAAGTGTTACGCAACAGATTTTGGTCCCCTTATTATGACCATCCCTCATTCCGTTTGATCAGATTCTGTGCTCTTGTTTGCTTCGTTGTGTGCATAAAACGGCTCATTCCGTTTGCTGAGAATAAATTATTAGTCATGTAAACATATGATGCCTTCTTGATTAAAAAAAAAAAGGTATCTCATCATCTTACCGTCAAATACAAGCGTCCTATTGGGATTTTATAATTGAGACAACAAGAGCGCAAGTTCTAGCTTAATAATATAGACCTCATTTCATGCATGCGCTAGAGGCAAGCGTGACTATGTTCATCCCTTGTGCAACATCATAATCAAATGATAAGTTGATTTATAACTTTAATTAAATGGAGAATAAACTATCTAATATCATCTTTTTTACCACTACATAAATTCCTTTCTAGAAAGAATTGAACATTTTTTCACTCTTTCAATAATTGGGAAAAGAATACTAAAAATATCATGACTTTTGTATAACGAACGATTTAATGCCAAAACTTATTCTTAGATCATTTCAGTGTCCCATCATGATTGAGGCCAGAGAAGGTAGAAAGATGTCTAAGATGGCAAGGTCTAAACGGAACTACTCACCGGCTTTTGTTTCAAGAGACAATGAGAATGACCAAGCAAACTCAATCTCAATCAATTACTCCTCTCTCCAAAGGCTTCCCGCCTCACGTTCTCCCTTTATATTATCACTTCATCAACAAATACAGTACGCATGCCGTCAAAGTCAAGACAAAATTGATTTTTTCTTGCCAATGGTATGATATTATCAATTCGACAAACTCAATTTCGTGATAAAAACAATGAACAATGTATTCGCTAGGTCAAGTACCTAAAGTACCCAAATGGGCAATATATAGGATTGGGAAAATTTCAAATATAGGCCTAAGGAGAGACCTCCACAAAGTGGACCTTTGACCCAAAGAAGACTCGGAAATGGCTAACCTTATCACAAAGAATACCTCAAGCTCACCGGTCACCTAAACCTTCGTCGGCCTGCAAGCTCGTGCATATCACATGCATATCACGTGCATTTTTCATGCAACTTACATGAAATGCATTCGTGCATATCTGGTGCATCTCAAATCAATAGAGTAGATGATAATGATTTGAGTGTACTTAGGTAGCAATGTACAAACGTATGAGTGATATTTGGAATGCGGTTGCCATTTGAGAGTGCCGGACACTTCGAGTGCTAAAACTTGACACGGGGGATACTTAAATGTCAAAAGTTACAAAAAGTGACACTTAAATGCCAAAATCGGAGCAAAATGAATCAATTAAGTGTCAGCGGTGAGAAAATCCGATCAAAATGCCGATGTGGCAATTTTCCGATGAGACAAGTGTAGAATGACGTCATTTCGCTGACATGGCTAGATAATTAATATAAATATTAATTAAATTAAATTTAGAACTAATTTTATTTTTATTTACAGTACCATTTAGACAATATGAATAAAGAGTAATGCACTTAGGTTTGAAAAACACTCTTTCTAAATTTCAAAGAATAATGAATGATATTTTTAATCCTTACTTTGAATATATTTTAGTCTATATATATGATGTTTTAATTTTTTTCTACTAATATAGACCAACACTTTAAACATATCTCAATATTCATAAGTATTATAAAGAAAATGGCTTAATAGTCTCCCTAACCAAAATATCACTTTTCCAAACCAGAATTAGATTCTTAGGACATTATATTTCTCAAGGAACTATCATCCCGATTGAAAGATCAATCCTTTTTGCAGAAAAATTTCCTGATGAAATTAAAGATAAAACCCAATTACAAAGATTATTAAGAAATCTCAATTACATTACAGATTTTTTTCTCAAATATTAACATTTTATGTAAACCATTACATCAAATATTACAGAAAAACTCACCACCATGGGCTTCAGCTCACATTAATATTATTAAACAAATCAAAAACCAAGTTAAAGAAATACCTTGCCTCCATCTTGTTGATCCTTCTACTTTCAAAATAATAGAAACAGATACTTCAAACATAAGTTATGGAGGTATTCTAAAACAAGTAAAAACTAATAAAAAAAACAAATAGCACAATTTGTTTCTAAATATTGAAACCAAACTCAACAAATTACTCTACCATCAAAAAAGAAATATTAGCCATTGTTTTGGCAATATCTGAATTACAAGGTGATCTTTTAAATCAAAAGTTCTTATTACGTATTGATTTTAGATAAGCAAAAGAAGTATTACAAAAAATGTATTAAATATTGCTTCAAAATAAATTTTGAAGCCATATTTTCTGTCTTTGCTTTGATATTGAAATCATTAATGGATTATCAAATTCTTTGCCTAATTTTTTAACAAGAGAATTTTTGCAAGGAAAACAATGCCAAAGTCCAAAAAAGATAAAGACAAAGCCATTGCCAAAACCTTAGAATCACAATCCCAATCACCACAATAGACCAGCTCCAAGCTTTGTTAGATATAATGAAAGCTCAACAATCACCTAAAGTCTCACAATCACCACCACTATTATCACCATCATCACAATCACCTCAGCAATTACAGATATGATTAAATATAATCAAAGCCCAAGAAACACCATTATCCAACTGATATCTCCAGAATTTACTCTATACCTATCCCCTTTACTCTCCCAAGCAAATTCAGAAGCTATCACATCACAATCATACAAATCTCAATCTAGATCACAAACCCAAAAATCATTGTCATTACTCGCTTCAATCAAAATTTGGGCAGACATTGCTTAAGAAAATCCATTAAAAAAAATGAGATGACTTTAAATCCATCACCATTAACCTCTCACAATCCAAGAGAATTACAATCACTTGATAGGATGAACAGTGAAATTGTCATAAAACCATTTCCTTCATATATGATAGCAAAGCCTTCTACCTTAATTTTTTTTGTAACCACATCACAATCTTCAACCAAATCACAATTCATCACCAAAAGTCAACATCAAGACCTCATGGGAGTTGAAAGAGATTTCCACCACGAAAATCCAAAAGTTTATGCAAAACATGTTTTCCCAGAAAATTGGTATTACCCACCAACTTATCCATCAAAATCGCAAGCTTATTATGAACAATTCTTCGTTGGAACCAAATCTATCACATTTAAACATTTTGTATCATCTGAAAATCCAAATAATATCACTCATTCAACAACCACAATCCTCCAAGTCATACCCCCAGAGATATGAAAGCCCAACCGTCATACCCAATTATGATTTGAAGCCAGACTAACCATCAAATTACCATATCTTCCAACCTTCATTTATTGGGATTACCGAGAAGCCTAGCGAAATACTTTTTTTCGCCATAATGAAGATGATCGTCACACTTGGCTTTTTTATTTCAAAATAGATTTTACTGAACAATTACTTTTCTGGTTCCAAAAATGGTGGAGACACTTTGGTCCTGTCATTGAAATATTACCTCCACAGTTTAGAACTAGCTTGAAAATCTTTTACACCCTTTTCAAACCAACCAAATCATGAATCACAATTTTCAAATCTTATGCATTTTTTCATCAATTTTCGAATTTCCTAGGTAACAGCATGAGAATTTGATTATAGACAGTCTTCTTATCCTTCACACCCCCTCCACCTACTTAGAAGATTCGGGACTAAGTGGTGGGACAATATCAAATTCACAAAAAATCTTTACGGGGAAGTAGTTTTGAACTAGCTAAATCGACGAAATCAAAAATCACCTGATCATAAAATTACTAAAAAAAAAAAATTCAGCAAAAATCACTGGCCCAAGCTCATTTGGCTACCATGCAGTCACCGGAAGGATATGGCTGTGTATTCGCAAAACGCATGTCAGAATTCTCAATCACTACGCTACCTTCAAAATCTCAAAGTTCTTCTAATGATGATCAATCTCATCACACCAATGAAGATGATTGATATGGCATCAACTTGTTAGATGACATCCTTTCACTCTCATGTATCTTTCACTTGTATCTTTTCCCAAACACCAGTAATCACTCATTATCACTTATAATCACTTCTTTAAGATATCTCCGATCACTTGTAATCATCTCTAATCACTTATATCAACTATCTGTAAGTTTTCTTATCACTCAATGATATAATCAATCAAGTTTTGATTAGCATTATCACTTCATATTATTAGCCTTCTTTTACTTTTGTCGAATTTCTACTCGCGCACGGACTACCGCCCTTGTAAAAGGTCACATTTTCTTTTATCACACATATCAGTGGGATCTCTGCTTGAGTGTGGACTATTGCCCATGCGTGAGATCACATTGTTTTATTAATTACTGCTTATGCATATCAATGAGATCTCTGCTCAAGTATGGTCTACTACCCCCGCAAGAGATCACATTGTTATTTTAATTAAGTTTCATATTATTTTATGATTGAAATCATAATTAGCTTAATCTTCATCTATATTTCATTTCTTCACCTAATTCGTTTCTTATTTATTATCATTATCACTCTTGAATTATTATACTTCGTATTAGATAATTTCACACAACTAGCCAATTTTTACGATTACATTAGAGATGTAGAACCTATAAAAAAAATTTCACATATTAACCAATCCAAACAAATGTAGATGTTTAGATTAAATCACACATCATTTAACAATTTTCTATATATATATATATATATATATATATATATATATATTGAAATCACTCTACATTATTTCTTATCCTTTATATAGTACCCTCGGATGGAGGTTAGTGTTATAGATGAAGCAAAATATTTGTTTTTAGGGGCTTTTTTTGTCTTTTCTATTAGATTTGCTTTTAGGTTAAAAGTGATACCTTTATATTAGCGATAGCAAGATGCTGGCCGTCAAGACGCTAAAAAAGAAAATAGAGAGGCAAGAAAAAGAGAGAAGAAAAAAAGTGAGTTTTTTTTTTCTTTACGAGGGTTCTCAATCTCTTTGTGCCCTGATCTTGAGAGAAGATCATCATTGTATTCCAACTTTTTTGAAGTCTAGTGGATTCGCATAGTGCCTCTGCGCGGAGACGTAGCCCAGGTTTGGGTGAACTTCAATAACAAATTTGCTGGCATGTTCTTCTGATTCAGTTCTTTTATTATTATATCCTGCTTGGTGAATTGTTTGCGAGCATTATTTTTCTAAAATTGACGTGCAATTTTGTAACAACTGGTATCAGAGCCTAGTTTGGCTAATCGAGAACATCGAGGGTTTTTCGATGACGTTCGATTGAAAGCAGACAAGATGGCAGAAGAAAAAATCAAAATCGATAAGTTCGATGGGTAGGATTTCGGATGGTGGAAACTACAAATCGAGGATTATCTTTATCAAAAAGATCTCTATGCACCACTTGAGGGTTGGAAACCCGAGATGGCGGAAGTGGATCCGACAGCAGAAGCCGGATGGAAAATTCTTGATCGAAAGGCATTAGGTGCGATTCGTCTAGGGTTGACGAAAAAGACAGGATACCACATCGCAAAAGCAAAAACTGCAAAAGAAGCCATGGATATTCTAACAAATATTTATGAGAAGCCGTCCACATCAAATCAGGTATTTTTGCTAAAGAAACTGGTTAATATGAAGTTATCTGATAGAGGTTCTGTGGCAAAGCATATTAATAGTTTCACACAGGTCACGAGTCAATTGGAATCCGCGGGCATAAATTTAGATATGAAGCTTCAAGCTCTATTATTTTTATGTTCTCTTCCAGAAAGCTACAATACCGCAATGTAGGGAATTTCGAGCACCATGAAGGATGATTTAACTCTTGATGATGCTGTAAGTAGTATCATGGATGAAGAGATGCGAAAGAAAGTCTCAGGTGGAAATAATTTTTCTGCATCTACATCTTCAACGGCACTCACAGTGGAGAACCGTGGAAGAAGTAAAAGTATAGGAAAATTCAGCGGGCGTGGCATATCACTATCAAAGGGTAAGAGACAGGTTGCAAAAGATGAGTGTTGGTTTTGTCATAAAACCGGACACCGGAGGTTTCAATGTGAAGCCTACAAAAAGAAGCAGCAGCAAGATGAGAATCAAGGAGCTAATGTGGTTAGCGATGAATCTTTGCTAGATAACTTGTGTTTGTCTGTAGGGTTTGACTTGACAACAGAGAAATGGTTTTATTGATTCTGGTGCTTCTTTTCATTGCACATTACAAAGAGACATATTTGATGATTATGCCAGTGGAGATTTTGGACAAGTGGTTGTGGGAAACGGCCACATGTGTCCCATTGTTGGGAAATGAACTGTGACTGTGAACATCTCAGGTGGAGGACGTCTAGTTTTGCGTGAAACTAGACATATGCCGGAATTAAAGAAAAATCTGATTTCAACCAGTAAACTTGACGAAGAAGGTTTGGTAATAACCTTTGGATGCGGAGAGTGGAAGATAACCTTAGGGGCAAGAGTAGTAGCAAAGGGAAAGCGTACAGGTACACTTTACCTCCTCCAAGGAGACAATATCAGTGATATGGTTGCAACTACAATGGCTACAAGTAATTTGTCTACTCTTTGGCATTATCGTTTGGGACATCTTGGTGAAAAAAGTGTAAAGCAGTTACATTTAAAGAAATTACTTCCGGGTTTACAAAAAAGCCGAGTTAGATTTTTGTGGGAGTTGCATTTATGGAAAACAAAAAGCTGTTAGTTTTCAATTGAATGGGTGACAAAATAAAGGCCAAAAGCTAGAGTTGGTTCATATTGATGTATGGGGACCTGCTCAAGAACTCTCTTATGGTGGTAAGAGATATTTTGTCACATTCATTGATGATGCAACAAGGAAGACTTGGGTCTATGCTCTTAGAGAAAAATCAGAAGTTTTCGGGATGTTCAGAATGTGGAAAACCATGGTAGAAAAAGAGACGAGTTGTTACAGTTTAAAGCTCAAGTCGATAATGGTGGTGAATACACAAGTAAGGAATTTGCAGAATATTTGAGTCGAGAAGGCATGCACAAGTTAAAGACTGTTCCTAGAACTCCTCAAGAGAACGGTGTAGCTAAAAGGATGAACAAGACTATTCTAGAACGTGCGAGATACATGAGACTACACGCGGGTCTCCTACTACACTTATGGGCTACCACAGTTGATGCAGCTGTTTTTTTTTTATCAATAGAAGTCCATCTAGTGTGTTGGATGGAGAAATTCCACAAGAACGGTGGTCAGGTAAAAAGATTAAGTATTCACATATAAAGGTGTTTGATTGTATTGCATATGCTTTGATTGACAGGGAGGATAGAAAAAAGCTTGATGCTAAGTCCTAGAAGTGCGTCTTTATTGGATACGGTGGCAACGAGTATGGTTATAGGCTTTGGGATTATAAGAATAACAAAGTCATCCGCAGTCGCAATGTGGTATTCCATAAAGAAAAGATGTACAAGGATCGTCAGACAGAGCATGAGAAGGTAATAGAACCAGAATATGTTGAATTAGACACAATGCACGTGAAGATGTTTCCAGTAGATCAAAGTGCACTTGAAAGAGAGGTTCAAGATGAGCCTATTATCAGTGAGGAGGTAGTTCAAGAGGAACACATTGATCCGGAGCAAACTAATGACCCTGAAGTACCTGTATTGAGGAGGTCTACACGTGTGAGAAAGCCAAAGGTAATTTTTGATCCATCAACTAATATTGTTCTGAGCCATGTCTTATATACAGATTCAGGAGAACCGGAGACTTATGATGAGGCAAAGGCAGACACGTCTCACTTGCAGTGGGAGTGTGCTATGAAGGACGAGATGAGCTCGTTACTTCATAACAAAACTTGGGAGTTGACCAAGTTGCCCACAGGTAAAAAAGCTTTATTAAACAAATGGGTGTACAGGATTAAGAATGAAGCAGATGGTAGTATTAGATACAAGGCGAGACTTGTAGTCAAGGGCTTTTCTCAAAAGGAATGGATCAACTATTCTGAGATATTTTCACCTGTAGTGAAAATGACATCAATTAGAGTTCTACTGAGTATAGTTGCAGTGGAGGATCTTCATCTTGAGCAGTTAGACGTAAAAACAGCATTTTTACGCGGTGACTTAGATGAAGAATTATACATGGCACGACCTAAGGGTTTTGAAGTCAAAGATAAGGAACACATGGTATGTCGCTTGAAGAAAAGCTTATATGGCTTGAAACAAGCTCCGCGGCAATGGTACCTAAAATTTGATGGTTTCATGAAAGAAAAAGGATTTGCACACTGTGAGTCTGATCACTGTGTTTATTTTCGCAAGTATGATGATGGTAACATTGTGTATCTCTCTTTATATGTGGATGACATGCTGGTGGCTAGTTTCAATATGAAGAGAATCGTAGAAGTGAAGAAGATGTTATCATCACAGTTTGCTATGAAAGACTTGAGAGAGGCCAAGAATATTTTAGGCATGAAAATCATTAGGGACAAGAAAAATAAGAAATTATGGTTGTCGCGGGAAGACTTTGTTAAAAAGGTGTTAAAGAGATTTAACATGGACAAGGCAAAACCGGTTGCAACTCCTCTAGCAAATCACTTCAAACTTTCAAAGGATATGTATCCGAGCACTCAGGCTTTGAAAGATGAGATGGCGGTAGTTCCATATGCATCAGCAGTGGGGAGTTTGATGTATGCCATGGTGAGCACGAGACCAAACATTGCGCAGGCATTGGGAGTTGTGAGTCGATATATGCAGAACCCAGGTAGAGAGCATTGGAATGCAGTGAAATAGATATTGAGATATCTAGTAGGTACTTCCAATTACTCACTTTGTTATGGTGGTACATCTCTAGAGTTGTAGGGTTATGTAGATGCAGATCATTCTAGTGATTGAGATAGTGGTAAGAGTACCACTGGATATGTCTTTACAGTTGCAGGTACAGTAGTGAGTTGGGTATCTCAACTACAAAAAGTAGTGGCTTTATCAACGACAGAGGCAGAATACGTGGCAATCACGAAGCCTCCAAGGAAATCATGTGGTTACAAGATTATATGTAGGAGCTACATCGAAAATAGCCAGTCAGTACACTATGGAGTGATAGTCAAAGTGCAGTGTACTTAGCAAAGAATGCAGCTTATCACTCAAGGACTAAACATATCAAGAAGCGTTATCACTTTATCAGATCAGCTTTGAAAGATAATGAGTTAAAGCTACAGAAGATTGATGGCTCAAAGAATTCAGCTGACATGTTGACCAAGGTAGTAGATAGAGAGAAGCATATTTTCTATACTGCTACCATTGGTATTACTCCATGTTGATTGATGAGGAGCATCGCAGAGGCACAAGTTTTTCAACTACTAGTTTTTTAAAGAAGATGGATGCAAAGTTGCTTGGTGCTTGTCTTCAACTGGGAGATTGTTATAGATGAAGCAAAATATTTGTTTTTAGGGGCTTTTTTGTCTTTTCTATTAGATTTGCTTTTAGGTTAAAAGTGATACCTTTATATTAGCGATAGCAAGACGCTAGCCATCAAGACGCTAAAAAATGAAATAGAGAGGCAAGAAAAAGAGAGAAGAAAAAAAGTGAGTTTTTTTTTTCTTTACGAGGGTTCTCAATCTCTTTGTGCCCTAATCTTGAGAGAAGATCATCATTGTATTCCAACTTTTTTCGAAGTCTAGTGGATTCGCAGAGTGCCTCTGCGCGGAAACGTAGCCCAGGTTTGGGTGAACTTCGATAACAAATTTGCTGGTGTGTTCTTCTGATTCGGTTCTTTTATTATTATATTATGCTTGGTGAATTGTTTGTGAGCGTTATTTTTCTGAAATCGACATGCGATTTTGTAACAGTTAGTCAAGATGATTAGGGCAATAGTCTATCTTGATATAGTGGAACTGTTTAAAAAGCATGTAACTAGAAAAAGAGTAGCATAATTTAATTTGACATCCTCAATCCTTACCCTATGGTCAATTGCGACCTTTCAAATTTTTGTAATTGTTTTGTAAATCATGTGCGGATCTTTAAGCATCTTGCCACACAAGGAACTTGAAAAATTTACGAACACAACTTTCTTATGATTTTGCAAATCATTGATAGTGGTTGGATTGTGATTGCAAGATAGTATATAGGGAGATTGCTTTTTTCCAACTTCTCAACTCAACAGAATGGATAAAAATGATTTGAGTGTATGTAACGAATAAAGTTTTCATCCTGAAGTAGACTTGCCGAAAAAAAGATGCACCCTTTTGCCGATTAAACTGCACAAGAAAATGAAAGAAATCGACCATAAAGTTAAAGGATTGCTGAAAGAAGTAACGACCAAAGAGAGAAGGCAATGAAGGAAGGAGTAGATGAAAATGATCTCCTGGGAATGTTGCTTAAATCAAACATGAAAGCAGTTCGAGAATCTAGGCATCAAAAGGGTGTGAGCATGGAGGATGTAATTCAAAAGTCCAAAGTGTTCAACATAGCGGGCCAACAGACGACTTCCGTTGGGCTTATGTGGACTCTGATTTTGTTGAGCAAAGTAGACAAACTGGCAAGACAGAGCAGAAGAGGAGTTCAGCAAGTTTTCCGCAACAAGATACCGGATCTCGATGGGCTGAGCCGACTAAAAAGTGTAAAGATTCTCATCTTATTGTAGTCTGTTGTTTATCTCAATTTCAGCTTTATATTCTTGAATCTCAAAACTCACATTTGATGATGATGATGATGACCGGCGAGGTCGACCATCGCCGTGGCTGGACGAGCCCGAGCCTCGCCAGATCTAGCAACGGCGGCCTCGCTGTCGTTGGGTGAGGCTCGCCTTCACCAATGGCCGGCGAGGACAAGCCTCACCACTAGCCGGCAAGGCTGACCTCATCGGCCCTTGCCTTTGGCCGACGCCGGCCGGCCAGAGGAAGGAGAAGGTGGAAAAAAAAATTCAAAAATTCAAAAAAATTAAAAAAATTAAAAAAAAATTAAAATTTGTTAGAACAATTGATAATGCCACTACAAATAATGGTTCTTCAATTTGACAAGGGATCTTGCTAGATCATCAAGTGTCTTCAATTTGACAAGTAAGCGATTTTATTGTTAGGTAACTTGAAATAATGGTCTTACTACTTTCAAGTTCGAGTGGAAATTAGCTGCTTCTTCACTTGAGAAGGATCAACTGCTTTTGAATTTTACCACCTGACCACGACGCCGCTTGGGCTGTCGCATAAACGGGCTGTGCCCAGACCTGGCTGGCCTTGCCCTTTTAGCATTGCTAGATCTTGAGATCCAAGTTATGTAAACCAAGAGCTGAGGGGTGAATCAGTTGAAAAAGAATTTTTATGCCTTTCCAAAATTTGAGTACCAATGATGCTGTGCATCAACATAATGAAGTGTCGCAAGGTGCTATATCATTCTCTAAAATTATATGCGACGCTAGGGCCAAAACATTACGAACAACTGAGATAGTGCCAAAATTTTTGAATGATCGCTTTAGTGTGAAAACTTTATAAAACCGTCAATTTAAGCAACGCCAGTGAGCTTTTTTCATTGAAGTAATGACATGTCAAGGTTTTTGGCAATCTAAGTCGTCAAAATTTCGACCAAAATAAAAAGTTGTCGAAGTTACTTAAGCAATTGTTTTCTGAACTCATATAATCCTTCGAAAAAATTCTGATGCCGAAGTGGGTACCTTACAACAATTTCGACGTGTTACTATCATTTTTTTTTCTGTTGAACTCCAAAAATAAAATCAAGTAGGTTGGGGGTTACAAAGTTCCTCACGACAGCAATAATTCCTGCTCTGCTAGAACACTAGCAAAGTGTTCTTGCCGAGTAGCTTTAAGCATCTTTACCTTTCTGCATTCTACCTTTTATCTTCCAGACTCGCGTCGTCGATTAAATTCTAACGTGCTTTTTATCCTGGCGTACTCTGGCTTTGTTGTCAATTAAATTCCAGCAAAATTTGTGTATGTTCAGTTCATTTGTAATAGTTGTACCTTTTACCTTTCAAATCCTGTCGTTCACTGAATTATGGCACAGTTTGTGTTTGTATATTTTGGTTCGAAGTAAAGCGGTTGATTTTTTTCGTTTGGTCCGGATTTCTTCTTTTCGTAGTTGGCAAAGAACCCGTTCCTTCAAATAAAAGGACAAAAGAACGGTTTTGGTGAAAAGTATTTCGTCGCGGGAGAAATTCTGGTGAGACCAAGGGGCATCTTCAGGAAAATCAAAATAATGTCTCTTGCACGGGTTGTGAGAATTTATGTGGGTATCATGGCGTAATAGCTTATATAGCTAGCCTCGTGCCTTTCTTTCTGACAATTATAAAAGCCAAATCACTTCTTCCTCGCTCTAGCGATGAATGTTGATTCGATGATGAAGTGTGACTATATATTATACACACAGAAACTCGCTTACATGTCCATGTCAAGCGTGACTATATCATTTACTAAAGCCACGTGCCCTTCTTTCTAACAGTTGTAACGTGGAAATGACTTCTTACTCCCGCTAGATTTCAATCTCGATGTACGCCCACGCAAGAAGCCCTCAAATTTAACCATAATCAAAGTTATACACAGCCTTGTGCGCATTGTATGCTAGGAGGAGCATCTTAGGAAAATTAAAATAATGTCTCTGCACAAGTTTGGTGAGTTTATGTGTGTATTATGTCGTGACACCTTATATAGCAAGGCCATGTGCCTTTCTTTCTGACAATTATAACGTTCCAATCACTTCCTTTCCTTCTCGGTCTAGACTTCGATCTCGATTTGGAGACACATTTTTTAAAAGAAACAGTCTTGGGGTCTCCGGAGTCAACATAATCAAAATAATGTACCGCATCTGCGCCTTAGAAGACCGTAGGGGCATCTTTGGGAAAATCAAGATAATGTTGCGGCACATGTGGGTGACTTTATGTATGTATAATATAGCAGCACTTTATATACTAAGTAGGGGTAACATGTTCCAGATTCCATTCAGGTTTCACATAGGCATGTTCCAGATTCCATTCAGGTTTCACATAGAACATGAAACCTACTAGTTGAAATAAGTTATTTAATTGTTGGAATCTAAAACCTACCCTATCACACGTTCCAGTGTTAATTTCAAAGTCTACCGAGATTTTATCTATACTTTTAATTGAATGATTGCAGTAAATCATCATCTCTAATGATCACCATTTGCTATAATCCTTCGATCACAATTCATATCTGGACATACGAAGATTATGAAATATTAACAAAATAAATGTTCTAGTCCCGGTCATGGATGTCACCAAAATTGGAAATTTAGAATAGTGATTTCAGATTATGCACTTATCCTTGGACGACATGAAATGTCGTAGAATTGCGCGAAAATATAGAATAAGAAAAACTAAAGGCTGGTTTTAAGTTTTAGGTTATAGGTTTCCGATTCCATCCTAGAATTATGCTCACCCCTAATAGAAAGGCCATGTGCCCTCTTTCTGAAGATTTGGAGATGTATTTTTCAAAAATGGATCTTGGGATCTTTCAAGTCAACATAATATGCGCATTGGAGGACAGGATGGGAGACTTAGGGAAAAAAAAATAATGTCACTGCTCACGTGGGTGAGTTTATGTTTGTATAATATAGTAAAACTTTGTATGTTAAAGCCAGGTGCCGCTCTTTGCGTTTAAACGAATTCTTCCTCGCGCTAGACTTGGATCTTTGAAGTCAACATAATGTGCGCATTGGAGAACAAAATGGGAGACTTAGGGAAAATAAAAATAACGTCACTATGCGTGAATGAGTTTATGCTTATATAATATGGTAAAACTTTGTATATTAAAGCCATGTGCCTCTCTTGCGTTTAAACGACTTCTTCCTAGCGCTCCTTGGATCTTTGAAGTCAACATAATGTGCGCATTGGAGGACAGGATGAAAGACTTAGTGAAAATAAAAGTAATGTCAATGCTCACGTGGGTGATTATACGTTTGTATAATGTAGTAAAACTTTGTATATTAAAGCCATGCGCCTCTCTTTGCGTAACGACTTCTTCCTCGCGCTAGATCTGGATCTGCATTTACGCCTGCTACATAAAGCCCTCACTCTCATTGGAGAAAGAATCTCTCAACAGCAAAGCAGTTGTACAAATTGATCTTAATCAAATCAAGACCAGTCGAGCAATTATATACTCTTGGCAAGTGCAGCAAGAGTTTTCAAAGTTGGTAAATTCTTTGACCTTACTTTGTACCGAGGATTTTTATCTTTCCATTTACAAAGGCTATATTTCATGAAAGTTAGTTTGTTGCATTTATTCTAGCAAATGTCTTTCTATAAGCCATTGGCTACATTGTACTTTAAATACATTTAAGAAAAAACAGCAAGAGTATCTTATTTAAGTCTTCAACTTTGACCTAGTTTTAGTGTGATCATTAGCCATATTTAGTCATAAACCTTTCAAAATTGTGCCAATTTAGTCTCCACCCATTTTACAGCTTGCCAATGTAATTCTAAACCTTTTAATTGTGCCAATTTAGTCCTAAACCTTTTTTATGATTTGTCAATTTAGTCATTTTCATCAATTTTAGCCAAAATCTCTAACATGATGGTCTAGTTAGCACTAACCATTCTATATAACATGACCAATGCTAACGTAGGCAATTTTTGTAATTCTCTTTAAATTGCTCTAATTTTTTCTTTTCTTGTTTATTTTCTTATTTTATTTTCTTTCTTTCATTCTTTCTTTCTTTTTTTATAATGGCCGGTGAGGGTGTTGGCCACAAGTGAGGGCCAATGACCTCGCCTAGTTTGGGTGAGGGCATTGCAGCCCTCAACTGGATTTGGGTGAAGTGTCTTGCTTCGCTATCTAGCTATCGAGAAGCAAAACATCAATTATATGATATAAACAAATTGATAATATATATGAGTTCATATCTTAATAGACCCTTAATTACTTAACTAATTTAATTAATATGATTTACTATTATTTACCATATTATGCATATTCTAACTAGTATGTAATTCTAACTCAGAATCGAAGCTAGTAAAATAAAAGGGAAGCATATCTAGCTCCATTCCTTTTACAGCAAAGCAAGTAAGGGAAGTTTACATAGCTGCGGGATAAGCAGGAGATTCATCCAGCAGCTTGAGAGAAGCAGAGTAAAATGCTAGGTCAAGGAGAAATGTTGCAATCTATCCAATTGAGTTCAGAGGAATGCAGTTGAAGTTCTTTTGTAAGCCCCGGCCAGCTGGTGCAAATTTTGTCTAGTCTATCCTAAGTTTCCCAAGCCAAATGATCTCTCCGATCTCACAAGCAGATAGGCTCTAGCCAATCGAGTTCGAGTGAAAAACTAAGGCTACGTTTGGTCATCCGGATTTCTAATCGGGATAGGACTGGATAGGATAGGATATGAAATCCTGGGATTTTTCTATATCATGTCCATTGTTTGGTGAATCGCGGTATTAAAATCGGATATGTTCACATCATATCATGTACATTTTTTTTATATAAACGGCATATTATTATAAATGAACTTAAATGTTCATAGACGGAGATTGTGAAAATCTCTTGTAACACTATTCCTTAATTTATTTTATTTTATTTTTATTTTATTTTTCCTCTTTTTTATATTATTTTCATTATTATTTTTTTTCCCCTTTCATCAACTGTACTAACATGCCTAAAATACAAAAATACCTAAAATATATAATAAGTATAAATATTTTAATTTATAAATTGAATGTTTATTATAAGATAGAATTAAAGTTGAATATATAAATTAAAATAAGATTAATTAAAATAAATTTTTATTTTTTATTTTTTATTTCTTAAATTAGAATTCAAATATTATTTATATTGAAATATAATTTCAATTTTGTTAATTTAATAAGTTTGTTATTCAAGAAAAAAAACTTTCCTATTATGAACATTAGAAATCATATCCACATTTATCCCACCTCTCCCATGGGATAATTTTATCATGTCTATATCCCATTTATATCCGACTTTATCCCGTCCTGAGCAAGCACCAAACATAGGATAGGATAAATCATATCCTATCCCAAATTTTATCCCGACTGCCAAACGCAGCCTAAGTCTCTCCAATTGGAGTAGCGGATTCGTTAGTGTTAAGCACATATAGTTTAAATCCACAGGGTTAAGCCTATCCAAGAAAGCAAAGAAATGGGCAAAGATCCATTTAAGGCAAGATAGTATATTGTGATAAAGCTAGTTCTGGGTGGTCTCACTCCCTTTGAGCAAGAAGATAGGGGATTCAATGGCACCAAGAGTTGATTAAATAGATCTCCTTCACGGACGAGCAAATAGGGCTCTCTAGACCCCTTAAGAGTTTTGGCAAAGTGCTGCCAAAAGCACCTGCAGTAGCCTTTGACTTTTTTTTTTTTTAGGAAGAGATGTAATTGTGTTTCCAAAGGTCTCTAAATGCTTTTAGCCCAAGATAGGTTTGAAGGGGCTTTAGGCTTTGGGCATTTTTGAAATGTTGATATATTTTTCTTCCAATGTTACCCTCGCTAAACTTTCATAATTTTGGAAATGTTCTCGACTCCCACAACGTTGCCAGCAAAGGGCTCATGCCAGATTTGGCACCCAAGATCTGGCTTGCAGGCCGCTTGCTAAGCATTGACCCCTTTGCCAGTTTTGAGATTTTCTTTACAAAAAAGAAAAACAAAAGCTCTTTACTGAGTGTATTTTTTCAAGCAACATTTAAATTAAAGTTATTTTTCAATACACTTTTAAATTACAATTTATTGAATGCTACTTGCATTTCAAAAAAAAAAAAAAAACCCTTTAGCCCAAAGTCTTCTGCATTTTCCCAAAAATTTTCCCCATAAGCCAAATTAAATGTACCCAAAGAATTCAAATCGTAGTGGACCGATTCTAACTTTCAGACTCTGTTTATTTCATGGAAAATATAAAAAAATATAAAAAAATTGGAGAACATTTTCCTAAGAATGACGTTCATATCACTTACAACAATTAATTAAAGAAAAATATTTTATCATTTACAAGAATGTTTGGACATAAATTGTTGTTGATAATGAAAATACTTTTTATTGGCTAACTATTTCAAACAAATATTTTATGAAAAATATTTTTCAAATCATTCATTTTTCATGAAAAAAAGTCTCGAATGACTTTTTATATTTCCCCAAATAACTATTAGGTTGCCTCAGTAGCTACCCTTCCACATGGGAAAGGGGAGGCGAGGAGTTCAATTCTCTACCTTCTCAAGGAGATTAGGGATGGGGACTTTTAGTTTCAAGTGTCAGGGTTCAACTCCTCTCTACAAAGAGGTAGGTAAAAGCTTGAGAGTGAATTGAAAGTTAGACTGGGAGAGACAAAAAAAAAAAAAAAAAAACTGATTTTGATGGGTTGAGCAGACTAAAAATTGTGTGGATTCTCCTCGTATTATAGGCTGATGTTCATCTCGCTTTCAAGACATTCATTCCTGAAACTGAAAACTCATATCAGATAATAGGTTTTTGCAAAAAAGAAAAAAGAAATTACAAACTAGAAATGAAGGAAAAAATTGTAACCACCTGCCCCGAAATCTAGTAGCTGTACTTCCCCCAAACCAAAAGTAAAAAAATGAGTATTTAGGCAATAGTTACTCAAGTTAGGTTCCGCTAGTGACAGAAGTGAGACACATGGATCGTGCCTCCTCATTCGAAGTTACAACATGGATCACATGAATGATATTTAGTTTGATATATTAGGTCCACCGGGCAAGTTTTAATTAATTTGATAGTTGCATTATTAATGTCTTTTTTGGACAAAAACAAGCTGACTACAAGTTGATTTATATGCAGTTAAGCGTGATACTGAATGAGGTGCTTAGGTTATATCCGCCTGTAATTATGACGATGAGAACAGTTCACAAGAAAACCAAGTTGGGAGATATACAAATACCTCCAGGAGTTTTGCTTTTTGTGCCCATTATCCTGATCCACCATGATCCAGAGATTTGGGGTGATGATGCCAAAGAGTTCAATCCGGACAGATTCTCTGAGGGAGTCTCAAAATCAACCAAGAATAAGCTCTGCTTTTTCCCTTTCGGTTCGGGCCCTAGAACTTGCATTGGCCAAAACTTTGCTTTCCTTGAAGCCAAAGTAGCTCTGACCTTGATTTTACGGAGTTTTAAAGTGCAGCTGTCTCCTTCTTACAAGCATGCCCCTATTCCTTTGTTCACTCTTCATCCCCAATATGGAGTCTCCCTGATCTTGACTAGAATCAGATCGAATCCCTTGATTCGTAATTGATCAAATTCTGTCCTCTTGTTCCATTCATTGTGTGCGTAAAATGGTTTGTTATGTTCGTTAAGAATAAAGGAAAAACCAATGTAAATATATCATGCCTTCTTGACTAAAAAAAGTGGTTTCTAATTAATGATATGCTTTCATTTTGAAAGTCTTCACATCTCGACAGAAGAGAGGAGCCGTGGGGTCCCCCGGACCGCCCGGATCCCATGAGTGCTTTCCAAAAGAATTGTTCCAGACGTGAAATTTCTTTCTATCTTTAGCCAAATTATTATATATCTATTCTAATTCTAAAAACGAATCGTTAGCTTTGTGAAGTTGCTTATATTAAAAAGAGACGGAAAACACTGAATGCAAGTACTTGCATTACGGAAGGCAAAGCAACAGAAACACAAGGAAGACCACAAGCAAATATATTTTTTCCTCTCTTGATTTCATCATACTCAATTACAATTATTCCTGCTCATGCAACCTTACATTAATTTCTAGAAAACAATTTGCTTGTGAAATGTGTTCCAAATATCTGACGGCCAACAATGTAGTCAAGACAAAAATAACACCCAGTTTTGAAACGATTCAAAGAAAAAAAAAAAGCACATACTTACGCTTAAAGGACAAAAATATTCCCCAAATAAAAGAAAAGGCACAAACTTATATCCTTAAGACAGAAGACGCCATATACTTTTAACCAAAAATGACGTTGTTTGAGTAGGATTTTGGTTCTTTTCTGATAACACAGGAGAAGGAGTTCAGCCCCGAATTGAATTCGCAGATTGGAGGGCTAGGATTTTGACGCGAGATTAGGTCGCAATAAGGTATTATTAAATATAAAATATTAGCTAATTTTTGGAGTTCAAGCAAATCATGAAGTTTGGTTAGTGTTTCGGGTTTGCAAATTAGGGTTTAATCGTCCAACCATCCAAGCACATATTTGCCCACAAAGAATGTTCAAGCGCTCGTAATTAAGAAGATAAACAAAAGATAAGTGATAATCTTCTTCAATAGATGAAGCAAGATCGCGAGTATTGTCTAGAGTACATAGCTATGAATTTTTATTTAGAACTAGTAATAAACCCGTGCCTACCAGGACAATGAGAATAGTACCACACACAATTATTTCAGCCAAATCTTTTCTAAGATTAAAGTTGTACTATGAACTATCTTAACCACGCAGTTGGAAAGGATTAAATCATAGATATGTTATGTATGCCCGAGGATGTTTAATATTTTGTAATGATGGGTCATTAAAACGTACTCCTTGTCTATATTGGTGAGATGAGTGGGTAAACATCGAATGTAATTTTTTCTTTTCATTTTTTGAAAAAAATTAATAATTGAGAGAATATTAAAAGTTTGAGATATTACTTATTTGAATTGATAAATTACATCAGATTGGATGAGGCAAGCTAAATGTTGGGGAAATAAAAATCACAGTATTTTTATTTGTTAAGTTTGGAAGTACATATATGATTTTCATACGCAATACGGTCGCTACGGAACATACTTTGTCAATTTCACTTCAAGAATTTATTACAAACTGCATATCTGATAAAAGTAAAATTAAGTGCAAAATATATAAACATAATACATATTTAGACATATACTATTAACGTGAATCAAAATATGTTACGATTGCGTTGAGATGAAGTTATATTTTTATATACTTCACTATGGTATATCGTGTTTGTCATGTCAATAATTGTTTGCCAAGTACATAAAAGAATTTATTTTTAGGCAATTGCATAAAAATAAGTGAAAAGTTCACTAAAAGTAAAGAAACAAAAGCTTGAAAGTTGGGGTAAAAAGTGTGAGCAGTGAGGACGAGAATGACATTGAAGCTAAGGGTGAGTATAGTCCAAGCGAGCAATTATCACCTTGAAATCCAAAACCGTCCATTAAGGACGGGTTGATTTCATGAATCCACTTAGGAACCAAATTATCAGTTCGATCTAATTGATGGATAGCCAATCCCTACAAAATTATATTTGTGACATCCTGAATTTCGACCCCGTTCCGAATATATGAAATGGGCATCTCGTCGACGCGCCAATGGTCCTTTTTCTCTGAGCTGATCACTCACGAGTTAACCAATCTATTGGGTGAAGCCGTTAAGGGATATAACCGCGGTAAAATCCCTAAAAGCTACTTAATAGGTCGGATCGGACTAAAATCGCGTTCGGTCGATTTTAACCACGAAATTAAATTCGGTTTCGGGAATCGACGTTCGAGCATGTTATGGTTCATTTATAGGACATCATCTTGTCTTTTGGAGAAATTCCATCGAGTTCGGGATTTTTACGGAAAATCGAATCGGACGTTGCGAAATTATCAGAAATTCAAATTGGCCGAATTGAGGAGAGTTTGACTTCCAAACTGAACTATTTGGCATTAGGGAATTGCAGAAATGGTATGGGCAATTTCTTTGATGAAGTTGGACATTAAATTGGGAATTTTGGTGAGGAATTGAAACCCAAATAATGAAATTCGGATCTTAAGATGGGGTGTGCAACATTGGTATTAATTTGGATAATTTTGTGGGAAATTAGAGCAAGAAAGTATTAGAGGGGACAAGAGTTTAATGGTAGAGATAAGATTGAAGACTTTTTAGACCAATTCATGATGAAATTTAAAGATATTTCCTTGACTTTCTTGCCTCTCTCTCCTCTCCCTTTCCGATCGTGTGAGCCATCCCTTTGCGGCCGACCTCCCGCTCTTTTCAATTCTTCATGTTCTTTTTATGAGTTCTATCGGTCGCAAGCCTCACCCCATTTCTCCTCAATTTATTATTCCTCTGCCCATTGCCCACGTCTCTCTCTACCCCCACCAGCGAATAAGAAAAACAAAAACCCATCCATTCTTCTTTTATTCTTCTCTATGGCAGCCTCGAAGATCCACCGCACCATCTCCCCTGCCACCGAATTCGGTCCCTCCATCCCTTCCGTTTCCACGCATCAACAACCCTCATCGAGTCAACCATGCAACGGTTTGTTGACTCTGCCATCCACTGGAATTCTGCTGTCCACGCGCCTCTCTTCACGGCTCCATCTTCGGCCAGCAAACCCAGCAGCTGCTTCGCTTCGGCTTCAGTGATTTTGGCCGTCCACGCGTCTTCCTCTCTTCATGCGTCCCACGACCAGCAGCGGTGGAGCTGCTTCCTCGCACTGAAGGCCAAAGGCCACGCCTCCTCATTCAAAGCCCACCCACGTCCGCTGTCCTCGGTCAACTTCTCGCTTTGAAGCCCATCGAAGACCGCCAGCTCACCTTCTTCAGTCGGCTGGTTGATTGTTGCGACAACTTCAGCCTCTTGAGCCGCGTGTCTTCAGCTCCTCCGGTCAGCGCCCAGCAACGAAGACCGCTCCTCCTCGCGGCCAGCAAATCCCGTCGTGGGCCCATCTTCAGCAATCGACGCAGCCCAGCTTCCAGCCACGTGAGATTGGCCCATCTTCATTTCTTCAGCCCAGTTCAGCATCTCTATTGAAGCCCACGAGCCCAAGTGAATTCAGCCCATCTCAGTGCATTGAAGCCAGCAAAACAGGCCCAAACCGTGGCTCAACCCAAGTCCAGCTCAATCCACGCATGTTCATTTCCAAGCCCACACAATGCCAGCTCGGGTGATCAGCCCACAAACCATTGGAGTTCAGCCCATCTCGAGGCCCACTTGAAGTCAGCCCATATTTCAGCCAAGATCAGCCCACGAATTTAAGTGCAGCAGCCCATCAATGGAGTTTTTGAGGCCCGTGACCTCAGCCCATCTTCATTGTCAGTAGTCCAGCCCACGAAGCAAGTCGACCCAAGTTCGGCCGCCTTCGTGTCGTCGTCGCGGCATTCCGGTCTTCGCTTTGCTCAAGTGAGTTTCGCTCACTAATACCTTCTTAGTTTGCTAATTATACTTAAAGGTTTATTAGTGTTAGTTAAGTGTAATTAGGTGGTTAGATTATAATGGATTAGCGATTATTAGTGAATTGCGTTGCATATTAGTTAGGTGGTTAGTGTACTTAGACAGATAATTGCCCATAGTATTTATTGGATGCTTCTTGGGATTTTTCCCGACCCTTATCGGGTTTTAATTAGGCAATTCGGGCCTAACTGAAATTTTTAGGAATTAAATATTAATTTTCGAAATTAATTATTTAATTATTTATTTTTCGGAAATTCAACTGGGATGGCTAGTGACCGGGATTTTATGCTAATGATCATGGTGCAGTCCGTTTATTTAATTGAGCTTTATATTGTGCTAAATTGAAATTATTGTATTTATTTATTTATTTTTCGAAATTAATTATTTAATTATTTATTTTCCGGAAATTCAACCGGGGTGGCTGGTGACCGGAATTTTGTGCTGATTGTCGTGGTGCAGTCCGTTTATTTATTTGAGCTCCACATTGTTGTTAATTAAATTGATTGTGCAATTTGAGGAATTATTCCTAAATTGATTGAAATTGAGTGGAATTGAATGATTGATTGGTAGATAGTCGAGTATGATTGTTTAGCATTGATAATGCTTTGATGAACTGTAAAGAAGAGAACATTGTGAGAGTGAATTGGGGAAATTCTCGGCTGAGACCAATTAGGTACGATGTAAGTGGACAAACGTGGTTCGGTGATTAAGGATATCACTGGTGAAAACGGCGCCTTAAAGAACGCACGTTGCTGCCCATTACATATGTCACGTTGGCGAAAACGGCGCCAGAGAGAAAGAATGTACGTGACTTATAGACATACGTGGTTCGGTGATTAAGGATATCACCGGCGAAAAACGGCGTCTTAAAGACCGCACGAGTGTTGTCTGTCCCTTGCTTCATTATGGACATACGTGGTTCGGTGATGGAGGGTATCACTAGCGAAAACGACGCCTTAAAGAACGCACGAGTGCTGTCCATTGCATACCTCACCTTAGCGAAAATGGCGCCCTAGAAATGATGCGTGATTCGGTGATTGGGATATCACTGGCGAAAACGGCGCCTTAAAGAATGCACGTGATCGGTGATGGTATGGCAATTGGCGAAAAAGACGCCCGAGAGAGAACATGTGATTGATGTTTAGGAATGACCTAGAGTTGGTCTGTTTGATAGGTAATCGACTAGGTCGATTCATCATTGTTTTGATATGATGTTGTGAATTGATTGATTGAATGGAAATGACTGTGAGTGGTCTTGTTGGTGTGTAATCGACTAGGTCAATTTGATCGATGCTTCGATCAGTGATGTGGTTGCTTGGATGCCTATTGAACTGTGCTAATATGCAGGTGAAATCTGAGGCCAAGGTAAGTCCTCTGACTCGTGTTGTGCATAGGCAGCCTTAAGGTGTATTGGTTTACTAATCGGGTCTTAGGGGGTAGAACTTGCTGAAACGTAGTCTCATCCCAGTTGTGGGACAACATTTCAGGACCCTGATGAGGAGCGTGAGGAGAAAGAACCCGAAGAGGTGTACCTGGAGGAGAACCCCGATGATGATCCCGAATACGACCTGGATGAGGACTGAGATCCCACCCTCTTTTGTGAACCATGTTTATAGGTGGTTGAGTGTGAGACTAGACCTTTGTTAATAGTATGGTAAAATACTTTGAGGTGTGGTTGTATAAAAGTTTGGTTGTGAATTTCAGTATGAAAATTTAGTCCTACTGTTCCATCCCAATGTTTTATTGTCTGGGGATTTTTAATTGCTTCCGCATGTGCATATGAGAATGAAAGGGTCGGCGATACGTCATGGGATATCACAAATTTTTAATCGACCAAGGTGAGGGATGGGCGCGTGCCCGAGGATCGGGGCGTGACAATATTCATCAATTAATATCACGATGAACTTACTTTCCAACCAAAGCTTGTACGATCTTAAATTTATGTTGAAATGCGAGCCATTGTTTTTTATTAAAGTTGAAAACTATTGAGAGAAATGAAATAGACAATAGTAATTAGCTAGGAACTTAATTTCTTCGAAGTTCATGGTGTGGTTTTCTTAGGGTTTCCCGACACTAGGAACATGTGGATAATTAGACTCTACATTAGAATTCCTAACCTCCACAAAAGTTAAAGTATGAATCACTTAATCCATCTTTTTTTCAACATCAATCTAATTTAATTGCAAAGATAGCTAAGGAGAGACTTGATTATGCTCTTACAACTAGCCATTGACTCTTAATTTTGTATTATAACGATAAAGCGCCGCAACATTAGAACATCTTCAATCAATTCCATTCTTCCTCTTCGTTTGCTCATTTTGTTTTGAATGAGAAAGCAAGTAAATGGATTATTAGAATGAAAAAAGTACAGGAATTAATCCTATTACACACCCGATAGACCAAATTAATTAATAATATTCAATAACTACAAATATATACATATGTATTGGTCAAAAAACTATAAAATAATTAAGTAATTGAGATGGAATTTCTCTCTCTCTCTCTCTCTCTCTCTCTCTCTCTCTCTCTCTCTCTCTCTCTCTATATATATATATATATATATATATATATATATATATATATATCGGTCTATTCTGGTACTCACTAGTTTCATTAAACTGGAACTAGGAACCGAACTGGTCCCTATAGGAATCACCAATTCTTGGCTGGTTTAATTTGGTTCCAAGCAGTTTCATGTTCCTTTGCACATTCCTAATAGACTCTACTCTCCCTTATGTATGGTCAACAATGGAAAACGCAGCGCGGGCAAACCGAAAAGTGAAGCGCCAGGCTTCCATTTAACTCCGTTAATTGTATTCAAGAAGGTGAAAAGAGTCGATGATAAAAATATATGTTTTTATCTTGTGGCATGTGGGTGCCTTGTCAAATTGTATGGATTTAAAATTACCACATCGCTGGAAATGCTTAACTGGATCTAAAAGTTAATGGTGAACTGATTTAAATTAATATTAAAAGCTAACAGATTCTATTTGGTTTGTAGATGCAAGGAAAAGAAAAGTAAAGCAACAAAAATATAGAAAATTGTCTAAAATGTTTCACATCTACTGTATATTCACCAATTCAATTTTCAACCTTTCAATTTTACTAATTTAGGACTAAAAGTTGATTTTCCAATATGGTCTTTCTAACCAATCCAATCAACGTTGATCGTCCTACGTGGCATAACCAATGTTGGCGTCAATTAGCAGAAAAGCAATATGTTTAAGATTAAATTTGTCTAATTAAAAGGTTTATAACTAAACTTGTACCAATACAATATATTTATGACTTTTTGTGGTATTTTCTCATTTAAATTTTATCATTATTAATGAATTTACTTCCTAGTTTTCTTACTACATGTATGTACAGTGCCTCAATTGAAAATTTGGATGTCTACGTGCGTTAGTTGGGAAAATTGACATAGAGTATCATGTTATATTTTACTTGAAACTGGTTTCGATTAAGTATTCTAATGAAGTTAACCAGTTATATTACATTGGGAAAAAATAAAAGTGCACTCAACTTAGAGATGCTTGGCCCTGCTTAGTAACGAGTATTTTAAATAAAGATGTATTCTATTTGATATTAGCATTGAATACTTAGAACATTGCTAGCCTTACGGCACCGTTACTTCTCTTTAGTAATGGTGCAATTTGGATCTCATGTTTCATGTTCATGGAATTGAACAACCAGAAGGAAAATAAAATGTTGAGAGAGAGCATTAATTTGTATTTAAAGGTGAATATAGCTATATAGCAATTAATACAAAAAAAAAAATAATTGTAAATATCTTACACATGGATAACACTTGCCGTGGATTTTCATTTAGTGTTTTGTGACGTATTTGCATGCATAAAATTAAAATCCTTCCATTTAAATATTATAAAACAAAGTAGTCTCTCTTCCTCACGGTTAAAGTAGTCAAGGCACTGGGAAATGTCCAACTTAGACACCGGAAATAATTTGTGGAAATTTCACTAATTATGTACAAAGTGCTTTGGATCAGAGTTACTTTACAGGCCAAAGGTGGTGTGTGCTTAACCATTTAACCACTACATGTAGTTACATGTGTTCCATAGACTTCTAGATAGCCGATATTTGACTTCTAGGTTGTCAATCTCTTCTGACTTTGATTGCACAAAGATAAATTTTACTTGACATATAATTTTAGTAGTCATCCCTCTATATAATTATGAAGTTTTAACGTAGGTGGTATAAAATATTTAAGTTCAATGTTGATAACCTCGTTCGTTTCAATAGATCATAGATATTTTCCATTCACGATTATCGGTGTGAAAAATATTTTGCAAAGGTGTTGTAGCTAGTGATCCTAAATTTATATTCTCTTAAAATACAAATTTTTAAATCATTCTTTTTTACACAAAAAATATTTTACATGAGACGATGCTAATAAGTTCCTTTTTTATTCGCTCATCTTTGTCTTGGCTAATATTTTTTTTTTCTAGTTAAAAAAATCTTACTTGGCGGGCTAGCAAACCCATCAAATAAGATTGGTGATTTTCTTAGGGAAAATGTGTGGTGGGGACAACACCGTTACTCATAGGAGAGTAAAGGCACCGTCACACTATCATTTTCTAAAAATTAATGGCCTTTGCTAGCATAACAGTCTAATACAAGAATAATATTTTATTATGAGCCATAAATTCCTAAAAAAATTGACCCCACAACAATTTATAATCATATGATATTTAGTTTTTTATAGTTTAAAACAGACTGTTATTCTTACGGTGCTTTAAGACTATCACTCAATCATTTCTTAAAATTAATTACCATTCCTCTCACTTTTTTTGTTTTCTTTAATGGGGCATGTTGACTAGACTAATGATTGCTAGTTTTCCTTAGGTGAACATCAATTATATTCATCTTTAGTTAGATTAAAATGTCCGTGATGTCTATCTATGTAATCCACTGATCAACATATTGATCTGAAAAAAATTGGTCCCTTCCATGACTATCACAAAATCGGATAGAAATGAGGTTGACAAAACGTCTCAAAGTTCCTATCCAACCAGGAGCTTGGTACAATGGAAGTCCTACAAATCGCATTGGCAAGTCGATTGAGTTCTAAATGTTTATATTTAATCAATAGAGTACTAGAAGTTTTTCAAAAATATGCAATCATTGTTCTTAAATAAATATATTGATTGACACTTCCTCGCAATGACATAGGCCACGCCGGACCGACTACGAGTTAAGGACTTCATCACATAATTTTAAAAACGTCTATGACTCTATCAGCC
This sequence comes from Eucalyptus tenuipes, assembly GCA_014182365.1. NCBI lineage: Eukaryota > Viridiplantae > Streptophyta > Magnoliopsida > Myrtales > Myrtaceae > Eucalyptus > Eucalyptus tenuipes. Next base: position 4,687,830 of record CM024543.1, on the reverse strand, counting down.
ATGATCCCAAAGATTATTAACCACTATTTTGGCAGCATGAGTCACGCAAAATTGGTTTAGTGACGTGATGTGAACTTCAAGCCGCCGCTTGATGCTAGCTCAATGACTTTATTAAGTAGCAACTGTTGATGTAAACCAATAGAATGGAATACCACTTTTAAAAAAGAAACGTCATCTCACATGTCACAAGTCACATTATAAGATTCTCTAACATGCCATAAGTCATATCATGCTTTCAGAAAATCTTGTTTCTTTTCAATTTCCATATTGCTAGTCAATCGCCATCAAAAAGGTAACGACATGACTGGAAATTATAATTTTATCAATTTCGAATTTCAAAATAAATCTATTAAAATATTTAAATAATAAACAATTCATTCATCTAACAATTTAAATGATTAGAACAGTTGGCAATGGTATTACAAATAATAATTCTTCAATTTGACAAGGGATCTTACTAGATCATCAAGGGTTCTTCAATTTAATAAGTGAGCAATTTTATTGGTAGGTAACTTGAAATAATGGTCAGACCAAAAAAAAAACTTGAAATAATGGTTTTACTACTTTCAAGTTCAAATAGAAATTAGTTGCTTCTTCACTTGAGAAGGATCGACTGCTGTTGAATTTTACCGCCTGGCCATGACACCACTTGGCCTGTCACATGAACAGGCCGTGCCCTGCCTTGGCTGGCCTTGCCCTTTTGGCATTGCTAAATGTTGAGATCCAAGTTATGTAAACCAACAGATGAGAGGTGAATCAGTTGAAAAAGAATTTTTATGCCTTTCCAAAACTTGAGTACCAATGATGTTATGCATCAACATAATGAAGTGTCATAATGTGCTATATCATTCTCTAAAATTACTAACATGTAACCTTAGTGCCAAAACATTATGAACAATCGGGATAGTGCCAAGACTTTATGAATGATTGTTTTAGTGTCAAAACTTTATAAAACCATCAATTTAAATGACGCAGGTGAGTTTTTGTTATTGAAGCAATGACATGTCAAGGTTTCCAGTGATCGAAGTCGTCAAAGTCACTTAAGCAATCGTTTTCTTAAAGTTGTGGAACTTATATAATCCTTCGAAAAAATTATGATATCGAAGTGGGTACCTTACAACAATTTTGGCGCGTTATTGTCATTTTTACTGTTGAACTCCTAAAATAAAAACAAGTAGGTTGCGGGTTAAAAAGTTCCCCACGACAGCAACAATTCCTGCTCTGCTCGATTCTTCCTCATTTGGCTTCCTATCAGTCTCTGAGTTCCCTTGATAAAGAAAACTTCCTTTTGATTTGGATTGGACGAAACTTTCTGAACTTGTTTTAAAAGTTTCCTAGTGTTGAGCTCGGGGTTTCGTTCCTAAAAAAATTACATTTTAGAGTTTTTCGGTAACAAATATATGAATATAGGCTTCACTTACTTGCGAAGACCACCTTAAACATTGGAAAATCATATCCTTCTTCCCTAGACATTGCTCGCTCCGAAACTACTTTTCTAGCGAAGTTCAATTGTTGCGAAACAAGCATGGCATTACTAATGATTTGACATTGATAAACCTCATACATTGTTGGTAAATTACCCAGCCAAAAAGTTGCCAGTCACCTAATTCTACCAACAAGTTTCGAAATTTACCAACAATTTCAATAACTTACCACTCGCGAATAACCCACCAGTGGGCAGCTGTGTTGGTTGAGAGTCTTTCCTTCATCGCCAAGGTCAAAAGTTCGAAACCCGCAATTGCTAGCGTTATAAGTGAAGGGCCATGGTGGTAGGGTCATGTGCTAGTCTCCCCCGAGGTATAGTCGCCATTAAAGTCCGAAGGTGCCACCGAATACTGAAAGACCTTGTGACCCCGAATAGAGTAAGCGAAAGGGGCTCAGGCGGATCCTCAATAAAAATTAAAAATAAAAATAACTTGTCCATTTTACCACTCCGAGAATGTAACATTTTAAAGTCCCACATCGGACGAGTAAGATCTTGCTAAGTAATCATAAGTTAACACCCACCCTCAAATGGTCACATTTGAGTTCCTTTCTTGGTCGATGAATGTGGTTGACCAATGGTCTTCGTGGTGCATTGAAATAATATGAAAAGAAGGGTTGAAGATTGGAAATAAATACGTCATACCGCTTAGTTTTTTTTATTCTCATTCTGGCGTACGTGGCTGGACAGGTAACAAGTCAACAAATTCCTTACAATATAATGTAAAACAGGTGTCATGCTTAGAAACTAGGAAACAATTTAGGTAGATATTCTCCCGTAACAAAAGGAAGTCAACGCATTCTTTTTTCAACGATGTCTCTTTCCGCTCCCCAAGAGTCCTATTTATTTCCTCTCACGGAAACAAGACGAGCGTGTCAAATGTTTAGCGTGGAATATGGAACTGTCCTCAGCATATTCAATCGTTCTCTCCCTCGTTCTGATCACCTTCTTTACTTGTGTATGGAAATTGCTGTGCTTGTTTTGGCTGAAGCCGAGGAAGCTAGAAAGATGTCTGAGACAGCAAGGTCTAAATGGAACCTCTTACAGGCTATCGTTTCAAGACCTGAGAGACAACATGAGAATGAGCAAGCAAGCTCAATCTCAAACAATTACTCCTTCCTCAAACGACATCGCGCCTCGCTTGCTCCCTTTCTTTCATCACTCCATCAAGAAATACGGTACGCGTTGCATTAAAGTTGAGATACGGTTGAACTGTTAGCCAAAGGTATAATATCAATGATTTGACAAGCTCAATTTCCCGGTATGAAACAGTATACAATTTCAACTCATTAGAAGCTGTTATTTTTAGCTAAAAACCTGCTAAAGAATATTTATTTTTCTGGTCTCTTTTCAGCACTTCAATCGAGATATATTCATGAAAAGCAAGTAGAACAAATCCTGCAATAATGTAAATTTTACAATATTTAGTGTCGATTTTAGGAAAAGTAACATGAAAAATGAAAGACAGCCATGAAGCGGCCGATGGTCAATAAATTATGTAAAAAAATATTTGTTGCAGGGAAGCTTTGCTTTACATGGTTTGGACCAACGCCTGTATTGACCATCATGGACTCAGACATGTTGAAACAAATATTTTCACGGATCAATGAGTTCGAAAAGCCACATCCCAAGGCCACGGAAGATCTCTTAGTATCAGGGCTCGTCATGATTGGGGGTGAGAAATGGGTCAAACATAGAAAGATCATCAACCCGGCTTTTCACTATGAGAAGTTGAAGGTATTACTGCTTGCAGCTAATAGTTTCTTGACCAGCCGCAACATCTAACGGAACTTAAAATAATTGATAATTAAAAACTTTGTACGTTCAATTCATTTAGCTTTCTAAATTGTTGAATAACTACAGTATGTAGGGACTGCAACATTGTCAAGTTGCGAGGAGATGATTAGGGGATGGGAGAAGCAAAGTTTGGCAGGCGAAGTGGATGTTTGGCCTGACCTTCAGCATTTGACAGGTGATGTACTCTGTAGAGCTGCTTTCGGTGTAACCTACAACCAAGTCAAGAGCATCCTCCCCCTTCAACAAGAACAAATTGCCCTCACTAACAAGATTCTTCAGTTCATGTTTATTCCCGGGTGGAGGTAAGTCGAGAATGATTTAGCAATAATTTATCCAAACATCTTTAACTGTTTCAAAAGCATTTGACAAGAAAAAAGAGTGGCAAAATTCACTCTGACTTCCTCAATCCTTATCCATGGAGTCAGTTGCAACTTTCCACAATTGTCTCGTGATTTTGCAAGTCATGTGTCGATCGATCCTTAAGCATCTTGCCACACAAGGAACTTGAAAAGTTTCTAAAGTCCATGTTCTTATGATTTTGCAAATCATGGATAGTGGTTGGATTGTGATTGCAAGGTAGCATTAGCACGCTGCAATTTTTTCCTGTCAAAACAATGTTTAGTAAGGCAAATCTTCTGTCGAGCTCTCATTGAGATTGCTGCTTTCCAACTTCTAAACTCAATAGAATGGATGAAAATGGTTGAGTGCATTTATGTACTGGGATGCATATAACTTGTAGAAACTAAATTACTGAGTGAAGTTTTCATCTTGAAGCTAATTTTCTTATAAAAAAAATGCAGCCTCTTGCCTACCAAACTGCAGAAGAGGATGAAAGAAATCAACCGCGAAGTAAAAGGATTGTTGGAAGACATAGTGACCAAAAGAGAAAGGGCAATGAAGGAAGGAAGAGCAGAAGACGATGATCTCTTGGGACTATTGCTAAAATCAAACATGAAAGAAATTCAGGAGTCCGTGGATCAAAAGGGCATGAGCATGGAGGATGTGATTGGAGAGTGTAAAGCATTCAACTTTGCAGGTCAAGAGACAACTTCTGTTTTGATTACTTGGACTCTGATTTTGTTGAGCAAGCACCAGAAATGGCAAGACAGAGCAAGAGAGGAAGTCCGGCAAGTTTTTGGCAACAACAAACCTGATTTTGATGGGTTGAGCCGGTTAAAAATTGTAAGGATTCACATCGTGTTGTCGTCTGCTGTTTATCTAGATTTCAAGACATATATTCCTGAATTTCAAAACTTGCATCAAATAAATGGTTTTTTGCAAAAAGAGAAAAAGGAAAAAGAACCTTACCAAAAAAAGAAAAAGGAAAAAGAAAGAACAGATGAAATGGAAGGCCAACATTTGAAGGAAAATGTTGTAACCACCTGACCTGAAATCTAATTGCTGTTCTTCCCCACTCCTTCCCCTGAACCAAAAGAAAATATATATATTTAGGCGATGGAGAATGGAGACATATGGATTATGCCTTCCCATTCGAAGTTACAACGTAGATCACAGAAATGATATTAAGTTTGATAAATTTGGTCCACTAGGCAAGGTTTAGATAATTTAATTGTTACATTTTCAATGTCTTTTTTGATAAAAACAGGCTGACCACAACTTGATTTTTGTACAGGTAAGCATGATACTGAATGAGGTGCTCAGGTTATATCCGCCTAGTTTTATGATGATGAGAACAGTTCAAAAGACAACCAAGTTGGGAGATATACAAGTACCTCCAGGAGTTGTGCTTTTTGTGCCGACGATCCTGATCCACCATGATCCAGAGAATTGGGGTGATGATGCCAAAGAGTTCAATCCAGAGAGATTCTCCGAGGGAGTCTCAAAAGCAACCAAGAACAAGCTCTGCTTTCTCCCTTTCGGTTGGGGTCCAAGAAATTGCATTGGCCAAAACTTTTCTTTCACCGAAGCCAAAGTTGCTCTGACCTTGATTTTGCAGAATTTCTCGATGCAGCTATCTCCTTCTTACAAGCATGCCCCTATTCCTATCCTCACTACTCATCCCCAGTATGGAGTCCCCTTGATCTTGACTAGAATCGTATCGTTGGATCGTATTTGATCAGATTCTGTGCTCTCCTTGCTTCGTTGCGTGTCTAAAACAGTTTGTTATGTGTGTTAAAGAATAAACCAAAAGTCATCTAACATATGATGCCTTCTTGACTAGAAAAGTGGTTCTCAAGCTAGTTAAATGTGTTTTACCTCCTCTTTCTTAATTCTTCACTACTCACCAGCATGCTCTTCTTGGATTGACCTAGTTAACTGTGTCTTACTTCTTTGGTGCCTTCGAAACTCTAAGGCGTCATTAGCCCAAAAAAAAAAGGATGCATTGGATGCACGAATACTCTTTGTAAAGTCGCTTATATTAAAAAGAGAAAGAAAACACTGCACGAAAGTACTTGCACTTGACTGAATAAGAAGCAACAGAAACACAATGAAGACCACGTCCCATTGTATTTTTTCCTCTCATGATGGCATCATGCTCTGTAAGATTTGCTCCTGTTCATGCAGTCAACTTGCACGAATTTCAAAAATACAATTTGCTGGTGAACTGACGGCTAAAAATGCCAAAAAAAAAAAAACGGAGAGAGAGCATGTATTTATACTCTCAACGCAGACATAACCCCAGTTTTCAAAGATCCGAAGAAAGCAAAAACTTTCTCTTAGAGGACAAATGTCCACCGAATAAAAGAAAAGCACAAGCTTTCACCCTTAGGACAAACCTAAACCCATTTTTCAAATGATCCCAAATTAAAGCACAAAGTTTTGCGCGAGCGACCAAAATATCGCATAGCTTTTCTGACCAAAAAGCTTATTCTTCGTCTACAATGGCTGATGATTGACGTGTACCATGGACACATCAGTTGAGCCAAATCAACGCCGTAGACATTTAAACTAAGATGACGTTGTTTCAGTAGTATTTTGGTTCATTCTTTATAGATAACAAAGAGAAAAAAGACTTTAGCCCCCAATCGAATTTGTAGATTAGATGGGAAGGGTTTCGCCACAAGATGAGTCCACTAAGTGTGGTTTTATTACCGACCAAAAAAAAAGTATGGTTTTATTAAATATACATTTTGAGCTAATTTGTAGATTTTTGGAAAATCGTGAAGTTTGGTTAGAGTCTTGAGTTTGCAAATTAGGGTTCCAAATGATCTCTACTTAAGCGAACTGAGCAAATAATCCATTATAGTCTAAGTGACAGGGTTATTTTGGCTTAGTTGACATGTCTATTGTGCACGAATCATCATTGGTCGCGTGAGATGCCAAATAAATTAGACGAAAAAACCAATGATGGATATTTTTGTCGCTCGAGTAAAATTTCATGCCTTTTATGGGTCATTTGAACATGGGGTTATTTTTCTCTAGAGGGTGTAAAGTTGTTTCTTTATATCCGTTGGACATTTTCCGTCGTGCTTTTTACGTGTAATTTGAGACTATTTTTGTCTTGAGGTATAAGTTGGTGCTTTTATTTGACATTTGGCCAATATATGACAATGTATAAGGATCTTTTTCTACAAAGGGTTTTGGTTAGACCAAACGTAAACCAACCCTTTTGGAAGGAAAGATTCTTAACTGGAAAACTCGTTTAATAAAAGATCAAGTTCGTAATAAAATAAGAGAATAATATAATGGCCAAATTCCTTATCTTTTTTTTTTTGGTCGGTAGCCAAATTCCTTATCACTTATTATCATGTGGAGAACTAATTTCTTATGTTTATAGACAAGGAACCCAAATGTGTAATTAAATAAAATTACAAAAGCAATTAAAGAAAGAACAATTAGGCAAAAAAGATTTAGGATATTTTTGTGTACAGTATGATCCTTCATACATTCCATCAAAACCAAAGTATAAAGGAAATTGTCCTTCTAAAAAAGAAAATCTAAAAATCATTACAAAAATAAATCACGAACCAATAAACATAATAAACCCAAAGAAAAACCAAAAAGGGAAATTAACAGAGACATTAAATGCTACAATTGTGGGAAAAGAGGGCATATTTCTAAATATTGCCAAATAAATAAAAAAAAAATTAAATGAACTCTCCATAGATGGGAGACTCTTTATCAGTTTAATAACATCATGGCTACTAGAGATGATGATTCTTCTTCAAAAGACTATCCTGAAGAAGCGGGCCTCCAAATCAACGAGATAGAAACTTCATTAGAATTTGAAAAAAATAATTCATCTCCTGAAGAACAGACACTTGAAATCAATGTTTTAACAAAGAAAGAACAATTATTGTTAGAAACAGCTGATAATATATGGGATCCAAAAGCCAAAAAACAATATTTAGATAGACTCCAGTCTTCTATGAAGATCCCAAGTAATTCTAATACAACTTATAATCTCAAAGATTTTCTTAATAGAAATAAGAAAATTCAATCTAGACCTATCAATATAAATGATCTCAATAATGAAATAAATCAGCAAAGATTAGGAATAAAAGCTCTCAAAGATACCTAAGCTCAAATACAAAAAGAAATTTTGGCAATAAAATCTAAAATAGAAAAGGGAAAAGAAAAAGACGAAGAAAATCCAACTGATAACATTGATCTGAATTTATCAGAAATAATATTGAGAAAATGGATAATAAAAATAACAATAAAAATCAATAATGAATTCACTATTGATACCACAACACTTTTTTATATAGAAGCTAATCTTAATTGCATAAGAGAAGGCTTGATACCAACAAAATATTTTCACAAGACTACTTAATTATTAAAGTCAGCCTCAAGAGACAAACTTAGAGTAAGTTACAAATTGCCTGAAGCTTCTATAATATATAAAAAAATCAAATGTCATATAAAACATCTTTTCCTTTAGTTAAATATATGAGACAGAATATGATACTAAGAACACCCTTTATTCAATTAATTCAACCTTCTACCGTTACCAATGAAGGAATTAAAACACAAGCTTCAAATAAAAACATTACTTTTGAATTCATTACTGAACCACAAACAAGAAATTTAAACACATTACAAAAAAATTCACTGTGAAATAAATTGTCTCATAAAAAACAAAGAAGATCAACTTCAATATTTAAAAGATGATTTGGAATTCAAAAAGATAGAACAAAAATTATTTGATCCAAAAATAAAAGAAGAAATTTATTCTCTCCAAAAACATATCAAACAAAATATATGTTCTACCTTACCCAATGCGTTTGGGAAAGGAAGAAACATATTGTTAGTCTTCCTTATGAACCAGATTTCTCAGAAAAACAAATTCTAACAAAAGCTCAACCAACTCAAATGAACCAAGAAGTTTTTACGATTTTGCCAAAAGGAAATTCAACACTTATTAGATAAGAAATTAATTAGAAACAGCTAATCACCTTGGAGTTGCTCTACTTTCTATGTCAATAAAAATGCTGAATTAGAAAAGGGAGTACCCGTGTTAGTTGTCAATTATAAACCTTTGAACAAAGCATTAAAATGGATTAGATATCCAATTCTAAACAAAAAGGATTCAGTAAACCGACTTTATAACTCAAAAATATTTTCAAAATTTGATATGAAATATGGATTTTGGCAAATTCAAATAGATGAATCATATAGATATAAAACAGTATTTACAGTACCATTTTGACAATATGAATACAAAGTAATGCACTTTGGTTTGGAAAACGCTCTTTCTGAATTTCAAAAAATAATGAATGATATTTTTAATCCTTACTTGAATATATTTAAGTCTATATAGATGAGGTTTTAATTTTTTCTACTAATATAGATCAACACTTTAAACATATCTCGGTATTCATAAGTATTATTAAGAAAAATAGCTTAATAGTTTCCCCAACCAAAATATCACTTTTTCAAACAAGAATTAGATTCTTAGGACATTATGTTTCTCAAGGAACTATCATCCCAGTTGAAAGATCAATGCTTTTTGCAGAAAAATTTCCTGATGAAATTAAAGCTAAAACCCAATTACAAAGATTCTTAAGAAGTCTCAATTACATTATAATTTTTTTCCCAAATATTAATATCTTATGTAAACCATCACATCAAATATTACAGAAAAACCCTCCACCATGGGCTTCAGCTCACACTAATATTATTAAACAAATCAAAACTCATGTTAAAGAAATACCTTGTCCCAATCTTGTTGATCCTTATGCTTTCAAAATAGTAGAAACAGATACTTCAGACATAAGTTATGGAGGTATTCTAAAACAAGTAAAAAAAATAAATAAAAACAAATAGTACAATTTGTTTCTAAACATTGGAACCAAACTCAACAAATTACTCTATGGTCAAAAAAAAATATTAGCCATTGTTTTGGCAATATCTAAATTCCAATGTGATCTTTGAAATTAAAAGTTTTTACTACATACTGATTTAAAATTACAAAAGAATACATTAAATATTGCTTCAAACAAATTTTTGAAGCCATATTATCTGTCATTAATTTTGATATTGAAATCATTAATGGATCATCAAATTCTTCGCCTGATTTTTAACAAGAGAATTTTTACAGGGAAAACAATGCCAAAATCCAAAAATGATAAAGGCAAAGCCATTGTCAAAACCTCATAATCACAATTCCAATCACCAACAGTAGACCAGCTCTAAGCTTGGTCAGATATAATGAAAGCTCAACAATCACCTAAAGTCTAACAATCACCACCACTATTATCACCATCATTACAATCACCTGAGCAATTGCGGATACGATTAGATATAATCAAAGCCCAACAAACACCATTATCACAACCGATATCTCTTGATCTTACTCTATGTCTATCTCCATTACTCTCCCAAGCAAAATCAAAAATTGTTTCATCACAATCATACAAACCTCAATCTAGGTCATAAACCCAAAAATCATTGTCATTACCTGCTCCAATCAAAATTTGGGCAAACATTGCTTAAGAAAATCCATCAAAACAAATTGAGATCACTTTAAATCCATCACCATTAGCCTCTCACAATCCAAGAGAACTACACTAACTTGAAAAAATAAATAGTGAAATTGTCATAAAACCATCTCCTTCATATATGATAGCGAAGCCCTCTACCTCAATTATTTCTATAACCACATCACAATCTTCAGTCAAATCACAATTCATCACCAAAAGCCAACATCAAGACCTCATGGTAGTTGAAAGAGATTTCCCCCATGAAAATCCAAAAGTTTATGCAAAACTTGTTTTCGCAAAAAATTGGCATCACCCACCGACTGATCCGTTAAAATCGCAAGCTTATTATGAGCAAATCCTTGTTGAAACCAAATCTATCACATTTAACATTTTGCATCATCTGAAAATCCAAATAATATCACTCATTCAACAACCACAATTCTTCAAGTCATACCCTCACATATGTGAAAGCCCAAGCGTCATACCCAATTAATATCTTCCAACCTTTACTTATTGGGATTACCGAGAAGCTTGGCGGAATACTTTTTTCCGCCAAAATGAAGATAATCGTCACACTTGGCTTTTTTATTTCAAGATAGATTTTCATACTGAACAATTACTTTTCCGGTTCCAAAAATGGTGGAGTCACTTTGGTCCTGTCATTGAAATATTACCTCCACAGTTTAGAACCAGCTTGAAAATCTTTTACACCCATTTCAAACCAACCAAATCATGAATCACAATTTTCAAATCTTATGCATTTTTTCATCAATTTCCGAGTTTCCTAGGTAACAGCCTAAGAAGTTGATTATAGACAGTCTTCTTATCCTTCACACCCCCTCCACCTACTAAGAAGATTCAGGACTAAGTGGTGGGACAATATCAAATTCACATAAAATCTTTTCAAGGAAGTAGTTCTAAACTAGCTAAATCGGCGAAATCAAAAATCACCTTATCACAATTACTAAAAAATTTTCAGCAAAAATCATTGGCCCAAGCTCATTTGGCTGCCATGCATCACTAGAAGAATATGCCCCTTAATTTGGCAAAACTCATGTCAAAATTCTCAACCACCAAGCTACTTCCAAAATCTCCAAGCTCCTCTAATGATGATCAATCTCATCACAGTGGCAATACCAATGAAGATGATTGCTATGGCATCAAATTGTTAGATGATGATGGAGACGAGTAGAGGAAGTTACTGATCACCAAAACGGACAAAAATTGATGAAGACAAATAAGGAATTTTCAAAGCATGTCATCATTTTCCATTTGAAAAAATCTCAACATGCTATAGATGGATTGAAGATGGACTGAAGATACTGCTGTATATTCGTCCAAAAAAAAAAAACTTACTTCGTCCAAGCTATAAAAGGAGGAGTAGAAGAAGAGGGGGGATCACCGCTTGCCTTCAACTCACTTGCGCTCTTGTGCTCTTACCTTCCTGCATCCTAAAAGCCTCATTTGATCACATCCTTTCACTCTCATATATCTTTCTTTCACTTGTATCTTTTCCCAAACACTTGTAATCACTCATTATCACTTATAATCACTTCTTCAAGATATCTCTGATCACTTGTGATCATCTTCAATCACTTATATCAACTATCTATAAATTTTCTTATCACTCAATGATATAATCAATCAAGTTTTGGTTAGCATTATCACTTCATATTATTAGCCTTCTTTTACTTTTGTGGGATTTCTACTCGCACACGGACTACCGCCCTTGTAGAAGGTCACATTTTCTTTTATCACGCATATTAGTGGGATCTCTGCTCGAGTATGGATTATTACCCCTGTGTGAGATCACATTATTATATTAATCACTATTCACGCATACCAGTGGGATCTCTACTCGAGTGCGGACTACCGCCCCTGCGTGAGATCACATTGTTATATTAATTACTGCTTATGCATATTAGTGGGATCTCTACTCGAGTGCGGACTACCGCCCCTGCGTGAGATCACATTGTTTTGTTATTTTAATTACGTTTCATAATATTTTATGATTAATATCATAATTCGCTTAATCTTCACCTATATTTCATTTCTTCACCTAATTCGTTTCTTATTTATTATCATTATCACTCTTGAATTATTATACTTCGTATTAGATAATTTCACACAACTAGCCGATTTTTACCATTACATTAGAGATATAGAACCTATAAAAAAATTTCACATATTAACCAATCCAAACAAACATAGATGTTTAGATAAAATCAGAAATCACTTAACAATTTTCTATATATATATTGAAATCACTCTACATTATTTCTTATCCTTTATATAGTACCCTCAGGTGGAGGTTCGTCAAGATGATTAGGGCAATAGTAGCAGAATTTAGTTTGAGATCCTCAATCATTAACCTACAGTCAATTGCGACCTTTCAAAATTTTGTAATTGTTTTGCAAATCATGTGCGGATCTTTAAGCATCTTGCCACACAAGGAACTTGAAAAATTTATGAAGTCAACTTTCTTATGATTTTGCAAATCATGGATAGTGGTTGGATTGTGATTGCAAGATAGTATATAGGGAGATTGCTTTTTTCCAACTTCTCAACTCAACAGAATGGATAAAAATGATTTGAGTGTATGTAACGTATAAAGTTTGTATCCTGAAGTAGACTTGCCAAAAAAAGATGCACCCTTTTGCCGATTAAACTGCGCAAGAGGATGAAAGAAATCGACCATAAAGTTGAAGGATTGCTGAAAGAAGTAATGACCAAAAGAGAGAAAGCAATGAAGGAAGGAGTAGATGAAAATGATCTCCTGGGAATGTTGCTCAATCAAACATGGAAGCAGTTCGAGAATCTAGGCATCTAAAGGGTGTGAGCATGGAGGATGTAATTCAAGAGTCCAAAGTGTTCAGCCTAGCGGGCCAATAGACGACTTCTATTTGGCTTATGTGGACTCTGATTTTGTTGAGCAAAGTAGACAACTGGCAAGACAGAGCAGAAGAGGAGTTCAGCAAGTTTTCCGCAACAAGATACCGGATTTCGATGGGCTGAGCCGACTAAAAAGTGTAAGGATTCTCATCACCGGCGAGACCTGGGAAGGCAACCCAATTGGGAGTCAGAGGATTCATAGTACCTGCAGCCTTCCGGACTTCATATTCATCGCAGATTTTACTCGGCACAACCTAACGATACATCCAATACCAATGATCTGTGCCTAGAATGCGTTTTGTTTATCTCAATTTCAGCTTTATATTCTTGAATTTCAAAACTCGCATAGAGTAAATAGGTTTGTGCCACAAAAAAAAAGGGAGAGAGAGAAGAACAAAGGCAAAACAAGACATGCTCTCGCAAGGGTGGACCGGAAGAGTTAGCTCCCTCTGTATGAATGTTGTTTCACGAATTGACCGTGAACCATTTGCCGCCATCGAAGCTCACCGCCACCGAAGCTCACGAAATACTGCATCTAAAACATCCCAAGGTTTGCATGATTCGAGCGAGCGTTTGTTTGGTCTCCTTAATTTAAGGAGAAACACACTCGACCCCAAAGGTCAAAAAGGAAGAGAACCCCCAAAGTTGGTTTCGTTAGTGAAGACGTCAAAGAAAATTTCTAGTTCATGAATCGCATGCGAACCGCTCCGGGTCAGAATCACCTGTACAAACTACAAGCTCAGACTCAATCACTTCACCAATTTGTGGAATTTGTGGGTGTTCGATTAGATTGTTTTAAGTGACTGCGGCACCAAAAATCATTTGTTTCTCAATGACATGGCAACACAGGCATTTGCACTAGCCAATATCACTCGCTTCCCTCAAATCCTTGCCTATTCCAAATCGCCAACAACACTGGAATCAATTTGGCAAGCTAAACCATGCCCGTTGCCACATTTTTGTGACTCTTTAAGCATTTGACCTACTAAAGTTGCTCCTCAATGTTTTGGACTTCCATTCTTAGGTAAAATCATGGGCAATCTTGAAAGAAACAGACCCCAGCACATCAACTGTCCACGCATTTTGGATTTTTTACTCAAATGTCAATATCATCAATCCAACTTAACAGCAGACCGGATTACCATGCAATCAGATAATTGATGCCTGTATCGCATGCATATCATCAGGCCTTTAAACCTGAAGAGCAAAATTGGGCCTCCACAAACGAGTGCATTGCTGCAGGATATGAGGATAATTTTTACTTGTTATAACAGTGAAATCTAGTTCTTTCCTGTGTCAAAATTTTTCTCCTCCTACACTACGATAGCAACAAATAATCAAAAAGTCTCAGGAATCCACTTTTAACCAGTGACGTAGCTAGTCTCGGCTTAAATAAGCTTCTTCTTTTGAAAGAATCGCTTCAAGTACCAAATCTGCAAGGCTGAAACAACAATGCATAGACCCAGGGACATTATACTGAACCAGGCAACTCTGCCATTGGTTTTTTCGCTCACCATTCTCATCTCTGCTTCTCTGTTATTACAGGCAATGATTAAGGGACAATACTATGAAATGTGAAAGGAGGATATCAATATCAAATAGAAGTGCAAAAATTACCTGCTCTTCAAGTACAACAGATTTTCATGAATGGCCTCCACAGCTCCTTCAAGCTTCTTGAGCTCAAGCTCAACGCCCTGTAGAACATTAAAGAGGAAACATTGAGAAAGCCACTGTTGGAAGAAAATCCCATGGGATTTTGGAGTTTCAATGGAAATCCCAGAAAAAAATAGACAAAGAAAGGGCTCAGGTACAATATTTTAGTTGTCGTCTTTCAAAATAGAGATGGTCCACCTTCTAACAAGATTCACCACTTTACTTCATGTTGAGAAAAAACAACAGAAACAGTCACTTAACCAAATTAGAGAACTATCATTTTAAGGCATCACACAATGCAATAGATACCACATATACACAGGGTCTTTTAATCCAATAACAATTAGTCTTCATCAAAATGCACATTAAGAGTGCAACCTGAATCAAGTTACGAATCTCCAAAGAAAATTAATATGAAAGAAGTCAATTTGTGATTTTAATTGTCCACATGTTAGAAACATACGGATAACAACATAACAAATGTATGAAATTTTAAATTCTTCTGGAGTCTAGGAGAAATCCAGTTTGTTGGAGATTCTCTTTCCGAGGTACGTAAGAGTTAGTCCCTATATAGAGGCATCATCTCCTAATATTTACCTTTAGGATGGAAATACTGCAGGCCATTTAAACAAGAAACCACAGTCCTTACCTCAATCTTCTCTTTCCTTGCAACTGATTCCCAATCCTTCGCGGCAATCCCAGTTTTCCAATCAATATTGACACTTATTTCTCCACTTCCTTGATTATGACCATCCGCCCAGAAACAGGCCAGGTAGTTGCCAGCTTCACTAGTTGTGAATGCAAATTGACCATGAGTGACATTCTCATTGTGGTGTAGATTGTTGCCATATGGTGAAGTCACCTACAAAGATGGAAGCCAAAATTTAACAAACATGAGCTGGCCTTCAATCAAACATTCATCTAGTTCCCAAATATCAGTAAATCTACATGAGAAAAAGGCTATTGTTTTCATTTATTAGTAGAGAAGGAAGTTAATTATTCACTTATTCAGCTTGTGCCTTGGGCGGCATAAGTCTTCTAGTATTTATTCAACTAGTGCTGAGGCACGCAATGGTGAGAGATCGCATGTGAAGAAAAAAGGAAACATTTTAAGAGGAGTTGGGTGATTATTTAATGGAGTAAATATAGCGATCGTTATGAAGTGGGTGTTTACTTGATAAAATGAGTTCAGTGAGTAAGAAGGGTAATATTGAAAAGTCCAAGAAGTGAGACAAATAAAACTTTTCCCTAAAAAATACAGATAAATTCAAAGGAATAGGGTTGGTAGAGATGGGTCATGACAAGAACAACATTGAGTTTGCCGAAACAGTTTATGCCTACATATAGAATTCAAATACATTGAGTTGGTTTTGAAAGTCAAGATTAAGGCATTAAGGGGGTCTCCTTGCACCATCTGTCAAAGCACAGTTTCTCATCTCATATTTCATCGTTGCTTAAGTTGTCTACTTTAATCAACTGGGTCAAATCTCCTAAAAGAACAAAAGAGAGCACAAAGGGAAAGGTAAATCAAGTAACCGCATGTTCTTCAGCTTTGTCTACTGTAGAACAAACATGCCAATACTCAGAAGAAAGCAGAGTATTATCAGACTATTCTTCAAATTATATCACTACTTAAAAGGTATTTCAGCTTTCATAATAGCTCGATGTTGGAAATCTAGCATAATCTCGTTTATCTCATTACTATAACGAATATCTTACTGATGAAAACATAGAAACCAAGGACCTTCTTCATTTTCATATGGTTTATCATTTTTGAATAAAGGATCATGCGCAATGCATGTAATCTTCTGCTTGATACTTTTCCAACTAAATCTTGTAATTCAATTCACTCATAATCCTCAAATCCAAAAACAAGAACTTGAACTTTTACAATGGATTTTGAAATGACAACAATGCCTTCAGTAACCTAGAACCATAAGTCTTTTATTTAATTCCAAACTTTCTATGTCATTCATATGGCCCTAACGGAGACATACAAGGACTTACTGAAGTAAAAGCAATAGTTGACTAACGGGAAAATGAAGAAAGTGCAAAAGGAGTCTTTCAATACACACTACAAATGAGTCTACATCTCTAAGCCTCAAACAACAGAGTCAACTGGATCTCACAATTTCTGAAAAGCTAATGCCAAGGCCTGTAAAACATCATTTGCACCATCCAATTTAGTTTTGAAAATTTTCCAGTGAGAGCATATATAGCAATCAATCATCTTTTTGTGTCCCGAGACTTAAATCTAAATATGTAATTTCGAGTTGCAACATCACTTGGCATTATTCATGCACATGAAAGAAGATAATTTGGTTTATCTATGTGCTCCATTTTCAAACAAATGCTCAATGAATTTGCAGCTTGTCAAGGTGTGAAGTAGTATAAGCAACGCTGTGAGCAAATTAGACACCTTTTCTTTCTTTTGAGAATAATGTATTCAATGGGGATTAGAAAAAAACAAAATAGTTTTATGAAAGTCTCCCAAAAATGAGGGCACAGAAATAAAAGCATATAGAATGAGGAACTATTTGACTGTCAAGGAAGACATGGTGCTATAGGTTCAATTCTGTATTGAGGTGCCGAATCCTGTCCACGAGATAATAGGCTAGATCTTAGGGATTTGCTCACTTGTTAATAACTTGGATACGAGTCAGTATGCCTTGATTCCATACGCAAGTCTTAAATGTAGATTATGTTCAAGATAAAGGACAGCTGTGCTTGCTATGAACAAAACACAAAGTTCAAAGAATGTCTTAAGGTTGCCACGGAAATAGGTTAGATTTCACCATAATTATAGGTTCAAAACAAATTGTCATGGAAATAGGTTAGGTTAACAAAATCAACTTTTCTGAAGAGTAAAAAGGTCGTGTTATTAATTCCATGGGGTTTCCAAAGCTATCTTTAGCAATGAATATGGCAACATAAGACTCACAACTAAAGGTTTATTATCTGATCTTCATCATCTTTTTAGGAAGGCATGGTATAGGGATTACAAAAAGAGATGGAATTGGCATTAAGCAATTAAATTTAGGCTAAAGGCTCAGAAACTGCAGAAGAAAGAGGAAGAAAATCATTGTTAATATTCTGATTGCTTCGAGAAAATGACTTCAAAATCACTAGAAGATATCTCTCTAATTGGCTCTCTGGTTAACTAGAATAGACAAACCAAATTATGCAATTTAGTAGCATCCGATGTTCCACTTTTGAATCAGTCAATCTTCTGTATCATGGAAGAAGCAATAATATTTACTTTTGCTAGTTGCAAAGTTTCTTATAAAAGGACGCTGTTTATACCAACAAGCACATGAAAATGCCGGACATTCACTTTTGAGCATATGATGTGCCACAAAATAAGCATTAATGGTAAGTAAGAAATATTAAGTAGCAAAAAGCGCCACAGATATCTTTCATCACCACCAACTCGCCCCCTTCAGAAAACCCGAAAGAATACAAGAGAGGTGCAGTGTCGAGAGCTGAACTTCATAGTATCAAACCACCAGTTCGAAATTCAACAAAATCAAATCCCCATCGAAGAATGGGGAATTGGCAGCAATGATGGGCAGTCACAGCAGGTTTATCTATCTTAAGCATTCACATAGCAATTATGCTAACCACCAATGGAGAAAACGCCAATCGCCATCGAGATCCAAGCCTACAAGAGCGCTCCCCTTCCGCCTCTCCCAGCAACAACAAATTCCGACCCGGAAATCATGCAGCACATTCGCATCCCCCTCCCTCCCTCCCTCCACATAGACCCCGAAAAAGTCAATGGACAAAGCTCCAAACAAGTAACAAATTCAAGAAATTCTCTCTTTCTCAAGTCAGTTCTCTTCTGCTTAAAGCACCAACTGCTCATCCAGCTATCAGTAAAGACTCATCATACGGATGCAACCCATAACGCAGAAAGCCTCCAATAACTACACAAACAGCCGAAAATCCAAGATCCTCAGCTTCAATTCGCGCAAATTCGACTCAAAAGAGAGGGAATTCCAACCCCGAAACTACATAGCACATTCGCATCCCCTCCCTCCACATAGACCCCAAGAAAGTTGCCAGACCGGGCTCTACCAAATTCGACGAAATTCCCTCTCTTCCGAGTGGGCTCTCCTCTGCTTCCAAAGCACCAACCGCTCATCCGCCCATCAGCAACCCTTATCATCCGCCAGACTACACGAAACTTCGGCGCGCAAACACGCATGCAATCAATAACGCAAAAGGGGCTCCAATCGTCACAACAGACAGCCGAAAAATCCAAGACCCTCGGCTTCAATCGATTCCCTCAGAATCTCAAAAGGAAGGTAACAAAAAAAGAAACAAAAAAAAAAAAAAGGCGATCTTTCGGCCGCGTTTCCTCTCGATTTTCTCTCCTCCTCAAAACCCCCGAGCACGATCCCCAAAAAAAAAAAAAAACAGAAAAGGCGAATTTCAAACGGGAACGGACAAGGAGCAAAGGATTCGAGCGGGAACCTTGACGGAGATGGTGGGGATGTGGGAGTGGTCGTCGGAGACGACGACGTAGTCGGCGAGGACGACTACGTGGTTCTGGATTTCCTCGGAGACGCACTTGGTGCCGGTCGGGGGCAGGGTCATCCATATCGCATCCCCGCCGTCGAGGGCGGCCAGCCACAGCAGAATCAACGGCGGCAGCAGCAGCGACAACGCCCTCTTCGCCGCCATTGAAGAAGAAGACGGAGGAGAAGATGGAGAAAGCGGGTACGGACCCGGGTCGGCTCCGATCGGATCGGTGTTCGGATCTGCGAAGAAGACGAGGAAGAAGAAGGAGAAGAAGGATTGGATTGAGAATTCGGCAGGCTCCTTATATGCCGTGATCTCTCGGGCAAGCGTTGAGTATTTGTTACTTCCTCAGCTACTTCTCTCGAGGAAAATTAAATAAAATAACATCACATAGCACCAGGGGCGCGCAAAACGGACCGCCCGACCTGGTATTGGTCTGGCTCCGCAATTCCTAAAAGTCCGATTCCTGACCTAAGACTAGGTTTGGTAGTTGAAATAAAATTCGGGATATGAGATATTATATCCTATGTTTGATGATTCTTCAAGACGAATAAAGTCGATATAAGAGGAATATAAACAAATAAAATTATCTCATGAGAAATATGAGATAAAGATAGATAAGATTTTTAATGTCCATAATAAGAAGGTTATTTTTCCTGGAATAACAAACTTATTAAATTAACAAAATTAAAATTATATTTCAATATAAATTATATTTCAATATAAATATTATTTGCATTCTAATTTAAGAAATTTAAAATAAAAATAAAAATTATTTTTAATTAATATTATTTTAATTTATATATTCAACTTTAATTCTATCTTATAATAAATATCCAATCTATAAATTAAATATTTATATTTATTATATATTTTAGTTATTTTTGTATTTTAGGTATGTTAATACACTTTACTATTTGATAAAATTTTATTAAAGAATGATGAAAGGGGAAAAAAATAATAATGAAAATAATAACAAAAATAGGAAAAATAAAATAAAAATAAATGAAGGAATAATGTTACAAGAGATTTTCACCATCTCCGTTTATGAACATTTACGTTCGCTTATAATGATATGCCATTTATATAAAAAAAAAAAAATGCACACGATATAATGTGAAACATATCCAACTTTAATACCGTGATTCACCAAATAATGGACGGGGTATAAAAATACCATAATTTCATATCTTATCATATCCAGGTCTATCTCGATTCGAAATCCGGACGACCAAACGTAGCCTGGGGGAACCGATTGTATGTACTTATTTTTGCATCATTATTTTTTATTTTCTTCGAATAAATTAGTAGATCTAGTTTATTGTTTTCGAAGAAATATGAAGAACCAGAATTAGAGGATAAGGTATTCTGTAGGATAAGGTATTCGGATGGAGCATCCGAATTGGTTTGTCTAGCACGAAGATGAGCTCAAAACCCCAGAAGTTGTTTATCCTTCATCATATTTTGGATAATAGAATATTCTGATGAAAACATGAAAAAAAAAAAAATAGTGACTAGTTTCGTTGGACTGGATAGGGAATCGATCGCCCATTTCACAAATTCAATTTTCCTTTATCATATTTTGGATAATAGAATATTCTGATGAAAACATGAAAAAAAAAATAGTGACTTTAGGGAATCGATCGCCCATTTCACAAATTCAATTTTCCTTTAATTTTCTTAGTTTTTTTGCCTTTGCTATTTGTAAAAATCAATCGTCTATTACGTCGACGAACATGCCAAATTAAGTGATCAAATTGAGATATGAATCGAAACTCCGTGGACCAAATCTATAATTTAAAGCCTTAATCTCAACAACATCATTGTCTTCTGTTTTCTTTGTATTTTCCATTTAAAATGGATAGTTTAGTTCTCGCTCCCAATGTCGTACACGAAGGGTATTTAAAAATCTCATGGTAGGTGGTGACCCAACGTGACGATTGATGTATGGTTTTCATTAACTTAGCCTACGTGGACCGTTGAATCACACGTGAGAATCCAACCGGTACCTACCATAGTCCTCTTCCTCCCATAAATTTCAAAGCTAACAATAAAGTCGATGCTTTGACATTTTCAAAAAGGCGAATAGAGCTGTTATAGTAGCTAGATGATCCATCAAGGAATCATCGCCGCATAGCATTTAACCATAGTTGTAATTTCAATACCAAGTATCATACAATGTAAAAGCTCATAAAAAGAGCGATTCTCGTAGTGAATAATTCCAACTCTATAGCAAACAATAAGCAAGAGATCGTCGGTGATCACAGCCTATTGACACCAAATTAAGTCTTGACAATTTTGTGTTGGTAATTACAATGTATAAGATGTCATGACACATTATTATCCTAAAGAAAAAGTTCCACGAGGTTATGCCTTTTGTGCAGGTCAAAACTTACCAAATTAGGAATTTCGCTACCTCATCAACTTATAGTGAAGGCCATCCTTCACCGAGGCCATGGGAGCTCCCCCTAATTCTTTTATTCATTCTGTCAGATGCTTAACCCAGCCATTTATTGAAAAATTACTCATACGATCCTATATCCACAAGTATTCAGAGTGTACCCCAACATAGTGTATTGAGTAACATAAATCGAACTACTTCCAATGATAAATATGTTTGGACATCCTCTTTCGATCCACTTCTGACGAACCTTTTTCTAGAGAATTTCCTACGTGTTAATATTATGAATATTGGTAGTCATAGATCGATTTCAATACATAAACGAGAGTTCGTTGGAATAAATTACACAATACATAATGGACCAGTTATAGGAACACTAAGGGCTTACATGGCAACGTTTTTGTTTCTTTCAAATTCTGTTCTTTTGTTCCGAGAACAAAAGAAGAATAGAAGTCCATTTGGTAACGACAACTTATTTTTCTATTCCCCAGAATAAAAAAGTAGCTAGGGAATAGATTTGAAATAGAAACAAGAAATAAAAAATAAAAATAAAAATAGCTTATTGATCCCTAGAACAATTTCTAAAAATAAGTCCATTTTTCTTTTCTATTTTTCTTTTGTTCTTCTTCCTTCTTTGCACCCTGGCGGCCCCCCCCCGCCAACCACCGGCCACCTCCGACCGCCCGCGGCCATCGTTGGCCGACCGCCGATGACCGTCATCGCCGCCGCCCACCGACCACCCCCCGCCGGCCAACAACCGCCACCGACCGCCACCTCCAATCACCCGACTACCAACCTACAACCGTCGCACGACCGCCGCACGACCGTTGCACGATCGCCGACCGCCCCTCACGATCGGTGGGCTGTGAGCGGCGATCGTGGGGCGGCGGTCGGTGACAACGGCCAGCGAGTGAGACGGCCGACGGCGACAGTGGCAATCGTCGGCCAACGACGGTAGGCGACAGTCGTGCGGCGGTTAGCAATCCGTGAACAAGAAGAAAAAACGAATAAATACAAGAATTTATAAATCGTACCAAATGCATTTCTATTCTTTTTCTATTTCAAGAATATAAATTTTGTATCATTACTAAACATGTTATTTTACTTAGAATTTGTTCCCCAGAGTAGAAATAGAAAAGAACTATTTCTGAAAAGAAACTGTTCCCCGGAGTAGAAGCGTTGCCATGCGCACCTCAAGAGGTTCTTCCAATCTAGTCACTTTCTTGCTTGGGAGATTGAATTACCACGACTTGGTGGCTTTACCTCCTGTTAAAATTGTTGGAAAATTGAGGAAAAGTAAATTATTTTGCCGATTAAAAGGAATAAAAATGTAGGAGAGGGAAAATGACATGATTTTGCTGAGGATTCATATAGATAAAGGGTGGATTTATGGATTATGAAGCTAGAAAATAATGTGATGAGTAAAAGAAAATTTACTAAATCAATGGCAGAACAATATCGACCATCCTTCTCTCTTCCCGAATATTACTATTCTGAGTTTTGTAACATCCCGCCCGCCAATCTTTTAAAATATCGTTAGGATGATATTTGGCCGGTTTGGTTTTGTTTTCCGTGGTCGAGAGTGGTGTTTGGACCGCTTTCGCATGTCTCAATCCACTTTCCGGGATAATCTTAAAGGCACGCTTCCCCTACATTAATTCAGTAAATTTAAGATTTTACTTTCAGAATGCTCCTAAAAAGAATTACCCCAAGACCACAAGAAGAAACAATTTCCATTACCATTTAAGCCAATATCTTATTGGTTGGATCACATCTAGCATGTAGTTTGAAACCTTTTTGGGCTCCTTACGCGGTCGAGTGACCCATTAATGCCTATCATGGAAGGTAAATCCACCCATTGAATTTGAGTAAATAACACTAGATTTCGCATTCAATAGAGGTGACTAAATTACAAACTGAAGATAGTAAGTGAGTCAAGTTGATGATACCTAGCATTTAAAATATTACCAAGACTTCGTTTGGTTAGAAAAAAATAAATGACTTGAAAAATATTTTCCTAAAAATGATCGTATTTATCATCTAAAATAATTAAACAATGAAAAAATGTTTTATTATCAACAACAATTTATGTCTAAAAATTTTTGTGAATGGTGAAATTTTTTTCCATTTATTCGTTTTTATAAGTGATATAAGCAATTATTTTTAGAAAAATATTTTGTGAATCATTAATTTTTACTGAAACAAATTCACCATTATTACGTTGTTGTTGTTGCAATATTTTTGCGATTTCTTGAATGTTCTTTTCAATTAGTTGTCATTGTGTTTTGTCGCCAATAACTAGAGCCTTTGAACTTTACTAATACAAGACTTTGAAAAAGGCGCTGTGCTCAAATGGTGCTAGAGCCAGCCAATTCTCTCCCAGAGAGCCAAATGCTTAAGTTAATTAAGTTTGATAAAGAATTTTTTTTTCATAATATGTAAAAGTAATGCAAGTATTGGTCCTATATACTCTGATTGTTACACAGATTTTACGATATAAATTAGTTGGCCTTCATATTTTAGAAACACTCAATTTGAATATCGATTCAACTCCAACTTTTTAACGGTCACTATTTTAAAAGCAAGAACAATTTTGCTTTATCTTCACATTTTTTGTTTTCTAGATGCATGGTTTCCCTCGTGACCATCCAACAAACACTATTTTCAAATGAATATAGTTTGTCAAATAATTTACTGTAAAGATTCTCTAAAATTGAATTATTAAAGTGATGGGGCAACATCAAGTTTCTTGATGATAATTAACATTTGAGTGGGGGTAATCGGTTCAAGGATAGGTGGTTTCCAACTTGCAATCGAGAACCGTCCATTAATAATTGATTTCAAAAAATTAGAACCATGAACCATTGTTCCTGGGTGGGCCATGAACCAGTCGAAATGTCCCCCATAAATTCATTCCAAGATATTCTGAACAATTGACAATTGTAGCTTCCCAGTGATCCATTGAACCAATGAAAATATCTCCAACAAATTCATCTCGGGTAATCTAAATAGTTGATAGGCGTAGCTCCAACCCAAACAGGCGTCATTGGCTTTCGAAAGCCACTATCATTCACCTCATTGCAATTGCTTCAGAAGATTAATCAATTCTCTTCAACGCCTATGGAGAATAATCCCTTGGCCTATCATCTCCTTTCAGGTTTAAAGAATGTTGAACCAAGAACACCTCTAGCATTCAAGTTATTTGCCAGTCATAGAAAACACCCATAAGAGGTTCCCATGTTTTCATTTGGCCCATAGGATTGAACTTGCTAAGAGAGTCCCCACTAACTGGAAAAAAAAAATAAGGAAAAAAACAAAGAAGAGCCCCCAAAGCTAGAATCGAACTCACTTTGGTCATCTCTGGGCTCAAATACGTCAAACTCAAGAGAACATAGATGCTCTACATAAAAATTAAAAAAAAAAATATATATGTGTGTGTACCGGTTCAATTCGGATGCGAGTCCATACCTAGAACTAGTAATCGAATGGAACAATACAATTTGGTTCCAAGCAATTTCGGTTCTTTTGCACACTCTAACTCATAAGCCCCCCTTAAACCTCCTCAATCAATTAAATCCATTTGATATTTGTGCAAACAAATGGAAATTTGGGCCAAAACATGATTTAATGGGACCAATGAGGAGAAGGGGTCCAAGATAGAGTTTCTGAGAGTTGAATGTTTCCTAATTCTATGTTTTAAGATTCTTATGTCTTTTCCTCTTTGTAAATAGGGGGTGCATTCTCAACTGCAAGAGTCCAAATTCTAGTCAATAATAAGGGTACTGGTTCAACATAAGGAATTGCAAACTGTCCATTTATAACCAATTACAGATTTTTCAAACCAGAAACCGCCTAGATCCGATTGATGCTCCCCGTGATCGAAAGTACGCTACGATTTCAACTCCCATGGTTGTTTTTTTCCCAAATATAATGAATATTTATGTTATGTTTATTTTTCCAAGAACTTAAACTCGTACCCTCTATTCCCATTTATATGTTCACGTGGGTGCTTTTTGTCGGACTATTTTAAAATGAAGTTACTAATGGAATATTATTATTTGCCAAATTAAAAGCCTTTTAAATTTTCACTTACCGAAGTGGCACGTGGCCATCCTATATTACCTTGGACTTTAGGGTGCAGTTGACCTAATATTCGGAAAGCGACAATAAATAGTGACTTCACAAAATGGATTTTAGGAAATTAATGGATATAATTTTTTACATAACTTCTAGTTTTTAAGGATGCACACAAATCGTCATGTACACATAATCCAAAAATGCATCACCAGTAGCCGACTAGTTTAATGCGGCTCTGTGAAAGGAGAATCTACTTATTTGGATGGGTTTGAAAATTATGTAACTTTTGACCTTTTAGTAAAAATTGAAAAAAAAAACTTTAAAAATTATGATTTTTTTTTACTTGGCTACAAAATGCCTAGTTACATTTTAGCATATGAGATATTTAATATTGTATTAAGAATAAAATGTAAAAATGTAAAAAATCGAGCTTACAAATTTTTAAAACTGAAGAGTTAAAAAACATCGCAACATACTTTGATTGAGCTTAAAAATCCAGGGTCCACCATAATTCACAACCTAAGAGAGTCCAAGGCACGACAGCTTTATGTTCATTAAATTGACGCAACATGCCAAAATAACAACGTTATCATTTTTGCCTTTTTTTCTTGTATTTTCCATTTAAAGGGGACGGTTCCGTTCTCGCTCTCAGTGTCGTATGTAATGAGTGTCTAAAATTTACATGGTAGGTCATGGACTCGATGTGACAATTGACGGATGATTGTCATTAAATCAGCCCATGTGGATCTACAGTCCACTTCCTCCCGTATGAATGTCAAAATCTGACCATAAATCGATGCTTTGACATTTCCAAAAAGGTAAATAGAGCTGGGGCTGCTGTAGTAGTCTAGATAATCCATCTAGGAATCATCGCCTCATAGCATTTACCATGGTTTTAATTTCAATACTATCTTATAATGTAAAAGCTCGTATCGAGTAATTTCAATTTGATCGCCAACAATGAGCGAGAAATCGTTATTGATCATGGCCTATTGACACCTAACTAAGTCACAATAATTTTGTATTGGGTAATTACAATATAAAAGATAACACGGCACGTTACCATCCTAGAGAAATTGTTCCTCGAGAGTTACGCCTTTTCTGCGGGTTGGAAAATCTCCAACTCAAGACCATTATTGTGAAGGTCGCCCTTCATCGGGCCCATAGAAGGCCCCCGTAATTCTTTTTTATCCATTGTGCTAATTGCTAAGCCTAGCCACATGTCGGGAATTTGCCCATACAATTCTATACTTACGAGGTTACAAGTATTCAAAGTGAACCCTCGTATATTGTATTGAGTAAAATAAATTTATCTACTTCCAATATAAATATGTTTGGACATCCTCTTTCGGCTCACTTCTAACAAACCTTTCTCTTGGGAATTATCTACGTGTGTTAATTTTATGAATATTAGTAGTGGGAGATTGATTTCAATACATAAATGAAAATTCATGGAAGAAATCGGTCGAGTTCGAAGAATCCAATAAACTTTCTCACCTAATGCAAGACACGAAAGAGAAAAGGACGATCCCTCATTTGAACGATGAGATCTTATTCCAACGGTCCGATCCCTAGAGCCCTTTGAAGTTTTGGGGATTAAGAAACGAATGTATTCCTACTCTCAAGCCCCATATGAAGACCATTCTTTCCACGTCCTTTGCTTTTTCGAAGCACCGCAAAGTGGGGCAACCCATCTCAAGTTCTTGTTGGTTTTTTAATGTCAATCGAGTGTCCGAGGATCAGCATCTGGTCAATTCCCGTCGGATGTGACAGTCCTCCCATCCTGTGCGTATTGAGCGAACATCAGAGACAGCTCATGGACCGATATGGTAATTTGAATCCATGCCTTAAGTTGGAAGGACGAGGATGTCGAGCAATAATCCGACTGTTGTCAACGTGGTTTATCGGAGAATTCAAGAATTTCCAACGAAAAGTAGAGGCTGAGGCGGCTGGTACAGGCAAAAAGCCAAACTTAACCGCTTCATGGCACTTGCTAGGTATTCCATAGACATACAGATAGTCAAGTTTGGGTGTGCTTGGAACTTGCATTAGAAATGGGCTTTGGACACCTAAAGGTATTTTGGCCAAACATTAGGTATTTGGGAAAGATTTTAGAAACTCCATTAGGGGAAAGCCGGCCTTCTGAAAAGGCACCTCTTGGGATGCTCGGGCTTTCAGCTTTTGGTTTTGCCCTTTTTTCTACTGTTCATCTTCTTCATTAAGGCAGACGTCCGGATTGTGCAGGGTGAAGAGGGCGAGCAACAAACTAGAGAGAGGCCGGTGACGGTCACGATGACCAAGGCGACCATTGTCGGTGGGTCATGCGATCTTTGGCGATATCTAGGTTGCGATACACAAGCAAGACCCTCGTCAAGGTCGTGGAGACCCTCGCCGAGGTTGTAGACCACAAGCAAGACTCTCGTTGAGGTCGCGCGACGTCAGGCGACCCTCGCCAAAGCCGTGCGACCTCTTGCAAGGGTCTCCCCTGTGGTCGACAACCTCGACAAGGGTCTCGGCTGGGCCACGCGACCCTCGCCAGGGGTTGCTCGACCACCAGCAACCCTTGTCGAAGCCACGCGACCTCAGGCAAGGGTCTTGCCTGGGTCGTCGCCAGTCGTCTGACCCTAGGTGGCCCTCGTTGGTGGTCTCTGGGACCGCCTCAAACGACAACCGTCGATGCCGGCGCGGCAACAATTATTGATAGTTGCTACCCTTCAACAATCAATTTTTTTTTTAATAGTAAAGGTTTTGTAACTATAACTTATCAAAATACTGTTTTGCTCAAAGTTACTTTGTAATTGATTTTTAAATTATAATTTACTAAACATAATTTGTATTTTAAAAAATTCTTTCAATTTAAAGTCTTTTATATTTTCGTAAAGACTTTTCCCATCGCCATGTCCATGGATGAAGCAAAGAGAGAAATGAAAAAAAAAAAGATGTACGTTTCAAAAGTTGCTATCGAGTGGCTTCTATTATTCCGCAAAAAGCCGAGCCCCACCACCCACCCCTTTAATGTGATCATCTTTCTCCTATCGCCCCCAACTTTTTCTTCTCTAGATCTGCAAATTCCTCCTCTCACTATTCACTCACAAGGCAGACCGCAGCCATGGATGATCTCTTCACCCAATTCACCTTCCTCTCCGACCAATCCCTCCACGACAAGAACTTCGACCCCACCACGATCGAGGAACTCATGAGGCTCTTCGAGGTCGAGGCCTACAAGTCGTGGGCGGCCGCGGAGCTCGACTTCCTGGCCGAGGCCGAGGCGGCCGAGGCTGAGGTGGAGCGGGCTGAGGCCTACCTTGACTCGGCCATGGAGGATGCGATGGAGGAGTTCCGGCGGTTCGAGGAGGAGATGGACCAGATGGCGAAGAAGGAGATGGAGAGCTTAGAGGAGACGGCGGAGAAGGCCAGGCGGATGGGGAGCATGATGGAGAAGGTGGCCACGGCGGCCGCCAAGAAGTACATTGAGGCTGCGGTCAACTCGGCCACTGCTTCCATGAAGACTGCTTGGAAGGGGATTTCGTCTCACAAGGTTCATCCTTCTTGAGATAGGGAGATCTAGTCGTGCTGAGAATGTGGTGGTGGAGGATGATTCAATGTCCATGGTGGGTCTACTTCTGGTGTCAATTGTACTTTTGCCACTTTGCTTGAGGCTTAAAGGCCAATTGAAATAATATATGGATCAATTGCTGGTATCTTCCAAGTTAATTCGCACCTTCACCGTGTTCAAGAGAATAGGTTATCTTTTGGAGAGATTTGCGAAAGCTTTTTGGGAAAGTTTATTTTGGAGAATAAATTATTGTGGGGGCGCTTCTGCGGATCTTCGGGTGTCCGATCCTTGGAATGGATGACCATTCGATCATAAAAAGACAAAACCAGTGACAGCTCACTCGCCCAACTTTCCACACTGCAGCTTTCCAAACATGTATTGTCAAGTTCGCAAATTATAAACATTTCACAGTATCCGATCCTTGGAGTCGATAACGGACATCTCAGGTTGGTCCATAAGGATTCTCTACGACAAAGTTCAAGCTTTGGCATAATGGAAAAGGCTGAAGTATTCGTCTCAATGACAGAAGAGGTGATCAGTGGGCGTGCTTCGACCGGATTGGATCCACGGGTTGGGCTTAATGTGTTGTCCAAGACTGCCCATCACATGTCATTTAAATAGTAATTTTGGGCTGGGCCAAACTAAAGATAGACAAATCGAGCTTTTACATATAAGAATATTGCCCAAACACACCTATTTCCGTCTGCCGATCACCCATAAGTAGAATACTATATAACTGCGTTCATCTTATGACTTGCAACACGACAATTAACTTAAGAACATGAGAAAGGTAAAGCAATAGCTGCTTTCAAATCTAAAAAAATCGATCAAGATTTGACAAAGCAAAATCCATAAGTAATTATGTGCAAGTTGCAATACAGTCTCCGTTACAATTGTGATGAAAGTAAAGGTTTCGACTTTTTGTGAAGAGGTTCAGTAAAAGTTCGGTATAAGTTAAATTCATGACGACAAAGATGATCAGTTTAGGTTAAAATTTTTCCTTTTCCCATTGAATAACAATTACCAACGAAATGTGTTTTAGCCTACAAACCATTTGTAGAATCCAAAAGGTTGATTTCATGAAAAAAAGGATCTTTCATAAGCAGATCTCTACGCATTTTTCCCATCCAAAGTGTTTTCCCTATAGAAGACGTCAAACTACATTGTTTATGGTCGATCTCTATTATCTTTCATACGCAGTATAAACTCTACATAGACTTCAAACCCTAAACCAATAAGTGTCCATCAAGTCTAACAAATTAGATTAGCATGGGAAAGAAAAAAGACATGCATACAAACGCACGCAAAGACTGGCTAGGGTTGCATTTTGCGGTCGCGCCTAGGTGACATCGCGGCCCTCACCAGTTGCCACTGCACGCAAGGCACTTTCTCTCAGCCCGACATAGCGACAAAAGGAGAGACATAGCTCATATGGGGCTTGTAATCAAGTTTGCAGTACCTAACTTTAGATTAAATTTAGGAAAGTGTAGAATGTTTAAGAGATTTTCAGCATGTATGCGATGAAAGTCGTGCTGAACATCAAGCAGCCGTGGATGTGCAGGGGGGAGAAAACGAGACAACGGTCCCCTCCTCATTGCAACAAATGAATAATGAAAGAGATGTAGAGAGGATGGCCACTTCGTCGCTTGAGCACGGCTAGCGTTCAGCCAGGCTGGCCGGGCGATAGAGCTGCCTGTAGGATGCCGATGCAACATTGGCTAAGTTAGCATGAAAATATATAGTTCAAGAATCCAATTGAGAAAAATTTAGGGATGACAAGAAATGATTTGTCAAAGTGCATAAAAGGACACCGATTTGAATATAGAACACACAGTTCAAGGATTCAAATCAGAAAATTTCGACAATCACATTGCACAATTTGCAAAAGTTTTAACCGCATTTTGTTTTTTTTTTTTAATAAGTTCTGGAGAGTAACATGATATGGAAAATATGATTGTAAGATGAGGCAACTAATATTTCTGACCAATGTGGGCATTATGATAGAGTCTCCACATCCCGTCACGAAATGTCTAGTTTGTGGATCTCTCTTGTTCAATGTTGCATCAACCCTAACGAACCCTGAACAATATGGACAATATGGACTAGGCTATCACCATGACCTTTACCAAAATACCAATTAGATAAGAGTAATAATGTAGGTTGGATCAAAGTTCAATTTTCAAATAAGCAGAATTTGCACCTCTGACCTATGAAAGGAAATAATTTTGAGGGTAAGCTCTCATTTAGCTAAGCTATCAATTTATGGCAGTAATCTGTAAACAATTTTGATTACAAAATTTCAACCTGTTACTTCTTATGTAAAACACCTGTGCCTGCGCCTACGCAGCAGTGACGCCACCCCCCACTATTGCGTAGAGAGAGAGAGGCTAGCCATTATTGGAGCGAGGGCGATTCTACTCGCGATGTCGGAGAGAGGTTGTTCCCAAAAAAAAAAAAAAAACAACACTTGCAAGTTTTTTTTTTTTTCCTTTTTTAGCCTTTAATTTATTTCGAATTTTGATCTTTTTTTATTTTTTTTTACATGGCACTATTCTTTTTTGTGTCAAATACATGGCACTATTCGAACAACGTCGTTTCATGTTCCAATAGCCTCCATCATCGTGTTAGCAAGCACGTGAAATCAAAAACAAAAAAAAAGCCCGCATGTGATTTTTACAAAAAATTGACGAACTTTAAGGAAGTCCTAAAATGCATAAGTGCCAATGTATTAGGACTTAAATACATGCAAAAAAAAATTAGAACTAAAGGCGATGTTTGGTGACAGAATTAAGGCAAGATCCCGTGTTTGGTTGTGATACAAGGTAGGATAAGGCCAAACAAAAATGAGATCCAACGTGGATAAAATTATCGTATGTAAGAGTGAAATAAAGGTAGATAAGATTTCTTATTTTTGTGGTATAAAAGCTATTTTCTCAAAAACCCTATTCTCACTTTCTCCTCCATTCCTTTGGTCCGCCACCCCAACAGAGTTCATGTCGAAGGTTCACCAAAGCGGCGAGAGGCTCGAGCTCAAAGGTGAACAATCACGCTTTTTCTCTCTCACTAGATTCGTTATTGTTTAGCTAATCTATCTTGTCGATGCCGCCGTAGGCTGTTTACCTTTCTTGTTGTGGTCAATTGTGTGATTTTGAGATGCTGCAATAAGCTCTTTGCCTTTTAAGGTTTAGATTGTACACGTTAGTTGGTATTGAGAGTTCATTTTCTTTGAGAGGCGAGAAAGACTTGGCAATAATTATGGATTGATTGCTAGAAGTTATTTGTGCATTTTTCGGGTTCTTTAGCAATGAATCAAGAAAGATTTTTACCATTTTCGTTATGCAATTTCAGGTTTTTTAGTGGCAAATTGTGAGAAAGGGTTGACAATACTTTTCGTTTGTGCATTTCTAGCAATAAAAATGAATTAATTTAGCGTGAACTTGTGAGAATTTTCCCATTTCAATTCTAGGCTCATATTATTATCTCTTCAAATAGCTTCGTTGGTTTGAGAAGGATATGTAGTGGAGCTTTGAATGATTTTGCTATCATCTAAATCTAGGAGTCTACACTCGCCTAATGTCCCCCTTTTTGCCTTGTAGATATGGATCACGATAATAAAAAAGAAATTCATAGCATTTTGATGTTAGAAGAGATAAAACTACGTGACATGTATGATTATGGTGTACCCTACTACCGAAAGGCACTACCATAAGTATACATTGAAGCATCACACATTCGTTATAAACCAAGCTTGCTTAGATTATCTTAATAGCCTCATTAATAGCAATGACTTAAATGGTCTAGAGAAACTTAGGATGGATAGATGTACATACCTTTATCACGTGAGTTGAAATGCATAATGGTTTCTTAGCTTGGTTAATGATGCCCGTAAGTATTGGTTCTATTGTGTAGTCCCTACATTGTTTTATGAGGTTGAATGACATCGAATAATTTTATTTTTTTTCAAAGCTACGGATATGGTATTTCTTATTAAGGGATAAGTGCATTGAAAGTTCCAAAATTTTATTACGAAAGTACAATTGATTCTTAAAGATTTTAAATAGTGTAATTAGGCCTAAAAGCTATTATAAAAGTATAATCGAATCTTAAAACTTTCAAAACTTGTCATAAAGTACAATCGAGTTCCAAAAATTTTAAAATTGCTCTTTCATGATAAGTTTTAAGACTTTCAATATACTTATCTTTCTTATTAATTGAAGGGTTGTGTGCTTAAACATGGTTATCATGTCAAAGGTGATTTTGTGAAAGATTTTGTCTCAAGAAAGATAGACCATGTCTAGTGCACATGCAAACTCTATGTCACAACGTGTGCTATTTCTTCAGTTGAATTGTAATGCTGGTTTTGATGTCTTTTAGAGATTGAGAGGACGATGGGGGCCTAAAGAGATGTTGTCACTCTATGCTTACAAACTTCTGTTAAAGGTCAAGAGTGCACTTCTTTTGGCTGGTGTGCTTTTGACCTGGCCTAACAATCTAGGCACAAGATTGTCTTTCGAAAACTCTTTTTTAACAATTAACATGGAAATTTAAAAATTAGTCGGATTTTCCTTCTTCTTTTTATGTTTATCTTTATTGGAGTTGGGAGATACTGATGTCAAGAATAATATCATTTACACTGACATACGGTTTCTAAATACATTGTTTATGCAAAAAAATCCCGATCTTATTATCGCAATTCACTCAAACATGGTTGAAGATACGGTAAAATTTCTGAATTTCATATTCTATCCTGCTCAAAACCGAGACGACCGGTTCCAAAAGCTATAACAAAACCGAGACGACCGGTTCCAAAAGCTATGACTAAACCGGTTCAGTAACGAACCGGTTCGATCAGAGGATTTCAGCCGCCCCTTCCTGGACTCTTACAGGGGTTCAACCTGTGACCTCCAAAAAGCCCCAAAATCTCTCTCTCTCTCTCTCTCTGCATTGCATGCTCCGATTCTTCGTAGGTCAATCCGTTCCTCTTGCAGCTCTTCATTCTCTCTCTTCTCTCTCTCTCTCCCTCTCTGTCTCTAGGATTCTACATGAGAGGATCGGCCGCCGCTGGATCTTCCTCGTTGTTCCGACTGGTAATTTCGTTAGGTCGAATTGGTGGACCTTATCTTGCAATCGCGCGGGATGACCTCGGCGGCCGTGTTGTGCGATGATCGTGCCCGTCGTTCTTTGTCGTTGGACTTTGATTTTGTCGGTTCTGGATTGATCTGGGTTGGTGTTAATTTTGCTGTTCGGTTGTCCAGTTCGTTAAAGTCTCCCCCTTTCGGGAGTGCAGTGACGTGCATGAATTTGGGTAGCGTTGGTTTTGAGGCGAGATGCTGATTAGATGGTGATTGGAGATGTTTGAGCTGTTTTGTGCTTTTCTGTGAGCCAAGAGATTTTATCTGGAAGAGAATGATCGTGGCGTTGTTTTTTTTTTTGCCTCTGTTGTTTGCTACATGGTTTTGTATGGTTGGAGCCAAATTAGCTCCTTCCATGCCCTAATTCGTGCACAAAATGATGTCGTGGCATCGATTTTGGAGTGCCGTTGAAAAACTTTTGGAGGGTTTTTGACACCCGCTAGTTAAAAATGGAAAGGTTTTCGAGTCACCTGCAATTTTGTGGTTGCTGCTGATGAATTTCTTCGGTATGTGGGCAATTCGGCTGGAACCTGTATCTTTGTCTTGTGGATTCACTTCTCAATGAAGCAAACTGTTCGCTTACTGAATTGAACTATTTCGACATTTATTGTCTTTGATAAGTAAATTTCCACTGCTTTGACATTGCAGGAGAGAGCCGTTTCTCTATTGAGCTTAAATAAAGGAAACTTCATATTGGGTTGATTTCTTGTGAAGCTAAGATTGGTGGAGATGCCTCGCGATATATCAAGGTCTCGTTCACCTTCATATAGACGAAGGCGTTCACCTTCTCCTTTGGGGCATAGGTATAGCCGCAGGAGTCGAAGAGACAGAAGCCGCTCTCCCTATTCATCTTATTCCTATAGCAGGTGATCCCGTTTATATCTTGGCGTAATTTAATTTTAACAGTTGTAAGAAAGAAAGCGGCTTTCGCGTAACTCTTGCTGAAATGAAATGCAAAGACGTCGATTTGGCCTGTGCGAGGCACATCCTTCCTCTGTGGATGTTGCTGTTTCACCCATATTTCTGCTGAATGTGGTTTAGCTCCGAATGTGAAGGATGCTTGATGCTACGAGATGTTAAAGTAGATGTTATGTGAGTATCATTTGATTATCGGATGTAAGCTGAGGCATTGCAGTATGAAAAATTTGATGCGTATTGTCAGGTAAGAGTCGTTACATGACTCGATGTTCTAGTGAAAACATGAAGAAGGTTTGATATGAGCATGCAGTTCTTAAAAAATTTTGGCATGTAACTTACTGCATGAGTGAGTTTATGCCACTTGATTGTGCAATTTGGTGGGCATAGTTTTTGAGCAGACGCAAACTTGATATTCAAGTTTTGCTTGACTATTAAATTTTGGCTGCTGGGGTTTAAGTTGCGACTTCTCTCTGTATGGGCTTCGAAACTCTACCTGGTCTGTACCTACTTCCTGATGACCAAGCTGTCTTTAAGGAGTACAAAAGAATTTGGTGAATGTTCATGATCTGGCTGGTAGGTATTTGGTTTTGGGAGCTTCTACACTGAAAATCAACAGGAAGCTTAGATAGACATCAGGGCTTCTATAGACAGTGTAATGAAAACAAGATGACGCATAGCATTCCTCGTGATATTAAGGAAATTCAATTTGATCCTATCTTGTGGGAGGTCGGCAGGTTATGAATGCTGGTCAGTGTGCTTTTGTTGCTCGATTCTGACTTTAGCTTCATGTGATAAAAGATGGAGCTTCTTAACAGTATCTGAGGTAACTGTAAACGTTTCCTGCTTATTGTCTCTTGGTGCTGACTTGATATGCATGAGAATATGTAATGTGTAATCTTGTATTTCCTGCTGAATAGTTTCTATTGCAATATACAGAAGGAAAAGTCGTTCTATATCTCCGCGGCGACGCAAGAGTCGTTCTCCAACAGTGAGGCGTCACAAAAGCCGCTCCCCTACCCCAAAGCGCTATAGAAGGCAAAAGAGTAGAAGTTCCTCATTGGTTCCTACTCCTAGGTCTTCTAGTCCAAGCCTTGGGTCTGTGGAGCGCAAAAGTACCCAGGAGAAATTGAGAAAGGAAGAAGAAGAGAGGAAAAGGTAGATCTGAGTCAAGTTATGTTTCTTTGCTGTGTTCTAATTCTGATTTTCCCCTCTGTTTCTTTCTTTTCATTTTGCTAGGTCTTTTCCTTTTGATCTTTTTGTCTAACTGGATGAGAGATTTTTTTTTTTTTTGTGGGGGCGGGGGAGGTTGGTGTGGTGGTAAGGGAAGAATGGCTTCGACTTGGATTTTTCAATTTCATACGTATATGAGCCGTGTTTAGAACCGAATGTTTTTTTATTTTGTTGGGAATTCGTTATGGTTATTTCTCATTGATGGATCTGTTTTTCTTTATTTTTATTAACGGAATTGTTTGAGGATTTAATTTTACGGAAGATTTGTCTGTGAAGAACTAGAAGTACAAGAACTAGAGGTATTTGCATTTGTACATTGCTAAGAAAGTATCTTGAGTTTAACTTTTCATTGGAATGCTGTTGAGTGCCAGCTCATCCAATTTTGAGTAATTTTACATAATTTAAGAGTTGATAATTTATTCTTGAGTTGGCGCTGATCATGCCTTAGTTCATTGTCACTTTTCAGTGTTCAAATTCAAGAGACGTCAAGAAAGTGCATTTTAATGTATTATTATTGCGGCAAGACATTCTTTATGGGGACAAAAGATCATGTACATTAAAGAAAAACCGAAATTTTCTATCTCCTGAATTAGTTATGTAGCAGTACTATGACCGGGCCTTAGGGCATGAGTTCTTCCATAAGAAAGGAGTTGAAAGCATGATCAAATGCATTGACTATGAGTCGGTGACAATTATGAGGTTATTTCTGGGGATTCTATAATCGATATGCAAAGCATTGTATGCTTGATATGCATTGTAGACACTTTAATATGAATTTTTGGGATAAATGGTTAATTCACAAGGCAATATATGTTTGATATGCTCAATACTCTCTCTTGAGCAATTATATCTATTACTCCTGTTTATTCCTTGATTACCTGTTCTCATGTACAAGTGTCAACATACAATGTTATGATATATGGTAAATACATGGTGGACGCATTTTCTGACAGCTTAAGCTAATGAGGAAACGGCCAGTTCACACGTAATGCGAATGGCACTTAGTGAAGCTCTTAGTAGTGGGATTCATACTCTTTGGGTATATGGGAGATTTCAAATGGCATTAACATCAATTGTGATCTGGAAATAGAAAACGAAGTTCATGTACTAGGTTTACACTATTACAATCATCAAATCATCCAGTCCTATAAAGATAGTAGGGGTTTGTTAATCAGAAAAAGGGTAGTTAATAAGGCACAGTTACTTGATTGTTAAATTGCTATATGTTCTTGTCACTCTATCCCATCATGTTTCCTGGATTTATTGTTTGTTTAAGTTGACATGGATTGTGTGCATATGATTGTTAAACAAAGTTTCATTCAGTTATTCCACTTTGTGGTGGTCATCATATTATTTGAGCAGCAGTTTGCTATCTGCTCTGTTTAGCCCGCGATTAATTATTGAGTCAATGATTTGACAAGATCTTGATTTAGATGTCTTACTGTGTTTTCATACTGATTTAATGAGATGACTTGTTGATTGTCATTACATTTATCTTTTTAAAGCAATTTAGCTGTCTGAAATGGTTCTCCATTGCTGTGCGTATTGCGCATTGGATGCACAATGGGAGCTACAAGCGAATAGCAAAAGTGTAGACTGAGAACGGAGTGTATGAACATTCGTTACATATGCTTTGCTTCATGGGGATTGTTGGTGGTTTCTAATTCAGTTCTGCTGTGTTGTGATGGAGCTTAGGATTTTCCCTAACGGTTCTTTTCACTATGGAGTTACGAATTCTTGCCATCTATCTATCGGCGCCTTTTGTGGCAAAGCAGAAGAATGTGTCAATATAGGCCTCCACAGATCTTTCCTCTAAAATGTATTTTAGTGCAGGTTCTGAAGAATTTCACTGAGTAGGATTAAAACTGCAGCATGTTACTTGACATTCTTCTCCACAGGATTTTCTGGAGGAAGATACTGCTATTAAGTCAAGTTCTTAGTATTTGATGGGTGCTTCGTTTATCTACTGTTCCAGTTTTGAATCTCATTTATTTGGATCTGGAATCAATTAGAGGTATGCTTTAAAACATAAGCATGCGTTGTTGTGCCTTTGCCGTCATAATGGTTAGTTTGCACTTATATTGCAGATCGGAAATAGTTGAGTTAATAAAATGAGGAAAGAAGCATGGAATGTGGGGAAACCAATTTGGTTATTTTTTTCCTCGTTTGAGCTTTTCGTCACATCATTCTGCTCTTGGTGGGTGTTCATTTTTTCCTGGTTGACTTCTCTCTTTCTTTATAGGCGTCAGCGTGAGGCAGAATTGAAATTAATCGAAGAGGAAACTGTTAAGAGGGTAGAGGAAGCTATCCAGAAGAAAGTGGAAGAGAGCTTGAGCTCTGCTGAGATCCAACTAGAGGTACAAAGAAGGTTGGAGGAAGGCCGGAGAAGGCTTCATGATGAAGTTGCAACCCAGCTTGAGAAAGAAAAGGAAATTACCCTTATTCAGGCCAGACAAAAGGAGGTAAGAGTTCACTGGACTTGTCTTTTGTATATCACCGAGCCTGTCTCTAGGATCATTTGAGGATGAATTGCTGCCATCGCCTAGTCAAAATGCAGAAGCGTATCATGACTCATCAGATTTGTATTCTTTTTTACTAGCTTTGTTGTTCTTGCAGTTTTGTCCGCTCTTATGTTTTTTAGAATCTTCTTGCTTTGATAGACGACATTTTCAAGATATGCTAACATGATCTCCTGAAACCTCTGATAGATTTTGAGCCAAATTTGTAGTTATTGCATAAATAGCAAAGGAACTGTGGCCGGAAGGATAATTCGGAAATCCAAGCTGTTCTGCTTCATTTCCTTTGGAGGGCCCAGTCTGAAAGTAACTGTGTTGATCTTATTATTTTATTACTTTTCTTGGAGCCTAAACAATCTCCCGGCTGCAGGAGCAAGCGCGAAGAGAGAAAGAGGAACTAGAAAGGATGCTGGAGGAGAACAGGAGAAGAGTAGAAGAAGCTCAGAGAAAGGAAGCTGTAGAGCAGCAGAGGAGGGAAGAGGAACGGTATTTGGAGCTGGAGAAGCTCCAGAGGCAGAAAGAGGAGGCTTTGCGGAGGAAGAAACAGGAAGAGGAGGAGCAACGGCTAAATCAGATGAAAGTGTTGGGCAAGAACAAATTGCGGCCCAAGTTGTCATTCGCTCTTGGCTCAAAATGAAATTGTTGAAGGTAGTTTGTTCCATATGTGCACTTGGCTTTTTTTTCGCATCTTGGTGTCCGGGTTATGGGGAAATACATGGATAGATACAATTGTAGTGGTATCAGTTCTTCTCTGATCACCAGCTTGTATGATTCTTTTTCCCCTTTATTATATGGAAGTGCGGTCTTTAGGTAGTTGCAGTTGCTGATCACCCAACAAATGAAAGAACCATTAGATTTTGCTTCTTGTTCATCTGCCATCATCTTCCAGTTCTCTGATGAATGGGCAACTTTAAGGATGTTAGGGCAGGGCCATAGGCAAAATTAGGGCAAATTTTGATAAGTTATTGAAATAAGTTGTCCAAATCCCAGACTGATTGTCAGTGAATGGAAAAATCTCAATATGTGATAGCATTATGAAATTGGTCGGTTACGTGTTAGTAATCTTTCATTATCAACTTAGAATTGAATAATATACTGATGCGTGGCCGATCGGTAAGTTAAAGATGTACATTTGGATTTTTATCAATAGCTATAAAAATGCTAACGAGTGTTTTTTTATTCAAAGCTATTGCAGCGACGATCTGCATAAAAAGGATTCTTGATAAGAACACCATAAACAAAGTTTGTTGTGTTAGAACTCCTTTTAAAGAAAGGAAATGCGACCTAGGCAATTTCATTAAACCCAGAGCATCACGTTCTAACTTCTACATTTGTTGTACATGTTGAAAGTGAAATGGTGATTCATAAAAGATTTGTGCAATAATGCTTCCTTCGTTTATGATGATGAGCTTCATCTGAAGTGAGGAAACTTAGAGTTTATGAAGCATTTTTTACCCTAATTTAATCAGGTAAGACATGAGTAAGAACTTTCACGAATAATTCATGCACTTCGTAGTCGTTGCAGCAGAGAACTGAAGTTTCGTGCATGATACAGGCCATGTCCCTTCTTTAATTACTAAGCCAATTCCAAAAGGTTACAATGGGTGCGATGAAAGTAGTATTTGTGATGTCATCAGTTTTCTGACAGTGTGAATACTTGTGATGATAGTTTCCTAGAAGGTCAACGTAAGATACATTTTTCTTCCTATGTGGGATGCCTTTGTCAAACCCCTTCATCAACCACCTTTTTTAGTTTCCAGTGGCTTCAATTCAGATCAGAACGTTTCTTTACATTTGGTTTTGACTACGGTAGATTCCATTTTAGGTAAGTGCTGTAGCTTTAACTGAACAACGTGTAAGACATTGAGTCAATTGATTCAAGCTCAATGTGGATATGTTTGTCGTCATGATTACATGATCGTGAATAGGACTTCCCAACCCAAAATTGTCAAGAAAATCAGCTTGCGGAAAGGACAGCTCGGTAACTAAGAGCCTTCTGTTAGCTACTAACTTTTCATGCATTAGGCATT
Organism: Eucalyptus tenuipes; assembly: GCA_014182365.1. Lineage (NCBI taxonomy): Eukaryota > Viridiplantae > Streptophyta > Magnoliopsida > Myrtales > Myrtaceae > Eucalyptus > Eucalyptus tenuipes. Next base: position 4,646,734 of record CM024543.1, on the reverse strand, counting down.
TTCTCCACTAGCTTTGAGACAATTTTGGGTTCATGAATCTGAATGCAAGAACTGTCCTAGAAGATGTTAAAAAAACCCACTTCGGGACATGGACGACTCGGCACTCGATAGATGGATATAGAAAAAAGTCTTAAGTGCAAAATACAAATTCGAGTGATTTCCCACCCACATCATCAACTACAAAATAATCTCACCTACGATCTGATCAAACTAATCTCATGTACGATTTGATCATTCATTGAAGTATTGATTTGGGGCTTATCTGATTTATGAAAGTAAAAATACGTATCATTAGTCGGTTTACTGAATTATAGTGTGCTTTCTTGTCAGATAAAATTAGAAATCATTAAGGTTCCACTTATGCATGACTATTGAAGTTTCTGACGGCTGAGAACTCAGTGGGGATACTACATGTAAGTGTAGAGAAATTCCCAGATTAAGGAGGAACTCTCCCATGTCAGTCAGTGGGCAGACCCAGGTGGCAGATCAGATAACAACGTTCACTGCGCATTGCAGTGCTATTACTGAAGGAGTCCGGCTTCAAGCTTTCACATGATTGAATGATTCAAGCACAGATCCTTAGTGGCATAAATAGGCACACTTGTGCCATGTCCCATGAATTACTTGCTCTGTGCATTTGAATCAGTTTCATAGATTAGGACACAAACATAGAGGCTTGGCAACTTGGCGCCTATTTGTTTGGCTTTTGTTTTTGTTCCCTGAAACACAATTTTTGTTCTTTTGTTCCGGAGAAAAAATAAAGAACAGAAACGCGTTTGTTTATACCTTTGTTCCTGGGAACAAATTTGGAAACAACAAAACAAGAAACAATAAAAACTTGTTTCTTGTTCCCGGAACACTTCCGAGAAACAAATTTTCTCTCTCCTATTTTTTCCTTCTCTTTCTTTTCTTCTTTTTTTCTTTGGCCGATCGCCGGCCTCGGCCATGGCCGGCAACCAGCTGTCGAGGGCAGGTGACCTCACTAGAGCGACCCCGGCTCCCGGCGAGCTCGAGCCTCGCCGTGGTTAGACAAGGCCGCGACCCTCGTTGGCCGGTTGCGGCTATGGCTGAGGCTGGCGATCGGCCAAAAGGAAGAAAAAGGAAAAAAAAAAGAAAATAAGAATATTAAAAAATTAAAAGAAACAAAAAAATTATACAAGTTTACCAAACATGTTTCTGTTCTTTTTTTATTCCAGGAATTAAAAATTTATACAATTACCAAACACGTTCTTCTGTTCAAAAATTGTTCATAGGAATAGAAATAGTTTTTTCTATTTCTCGTTCTCTGGAATAATTTTTGAACAAAAATGTTACCAAACGTGCCCTTGGAGGCCATGTGGAACACTTGCATGACCTGTGAACCAATTAAAGTTAACCTTTTGGTATGTTTAGGCAGCCTGACAAAAGGCAATAAGCACGCATAATTGGTTAAATCATAACAAGCGACTTCCAATTTCTAAACTCAAAATCCGTTAGATTTTTTTTTTTTTCTTTTTTGTCTCGTCATGCTCCAACTCTCAACTTATTTTCAAACTTTAGCCATGCTTTTTTATAGAGCGTGGGAGTCGAACCCTGTACCTAAAATTAAATGTCCCCACCTTCCCTTCCCATGTGCAAAGGGTGCCTAGGGATTCACTAGAGGGTTGAGTTTACTAATTTTATAAGATTATACATCGTCTTCACTGCAATAGAATGCATCAGTAATATACTTATGTTGATATGATTATTCGGTCAGTCATAAATCTATCATACGGAAATTTTTTGATTTTATTAATATATCTCTAAATATTTTCACAAAATTGCAATATAATTCTTTTAATCATTGCAAATTACTAACATGATATTCAATTATCATCGCCGTTAAAATAGAATTAATTGCAACCAACGGGTTGACTACAAGTCAAAACTGGCGGCTGCCCCGTGATTGATTGGCCAATTGGCGCGGCATAAAGGGTCGGCAGTAAAAGTGGATTCCCTTGCAACTTCCTGAAGGAGTGAATCTCTGCGTCATGCTCACATAAGGCTGCGGTCGGCAAATCTACACTGGTAATTTTCTTGAAGGAGTTGCTTTCATAAGAAAGGCGTTTTACCTCCAGTAGAACATCATGTGATTGGACTATGATAGAAGATAATTAATTTAGAAATTTGCTAATTTCGATGTGAGAGGTGTCCCACAAGCATTATTAGCCATGAAGCAGCGCAATCCATTCGTCATTTTGACATACATAATATATATTTTACATGAGAGTAAACGAGCCATTAAAAAGAATGTCGTGATGCCAAAGCTCATTGACCATAATTATGAGAAAGCGAACGGTCTTGCGGGCTCTATTTTCATGGGACTCTTATTGCTTCTTATCGTTTGACCAAAATCGTTGCCTAAATATGGTTGACACATTGGAGGTTAATACAGTGGCGATTGAATTAAGCTGTTCCTATAGATGCCAAGCACGTAAGCACCATCACTTCCTTAGCTCATGCATTCATATTTAACTCATATATTTAGTGGAAAATTGTCCAAATAGTCTTAAAGTTATTGCGTGCCGACTAATTCAGCTCTAAACTTTTCGATTTTTCCAATTTAATTCTAAATCTTTCGATAACTTGTCAATATAACCATCAGCCCAAAAATCACTAACGCAAATACTGGCCATACTAAGCCATGGTCTTGTCATTGCCAGCAACAATTTCTGTACAATTTTAAAAGGGTTAATACCCTGAAAAACCCCAAACTGGTACACCTGTGACAAATTTACCCCGACTAATCATAAAAAACCATAAACTGGTACATTTATAACAAATTTACCCCAAACTAATTTATTCGACGGCAAAAAACCCAAAACTGATAAATTTGGAACAAATATACCATTTGCTAAATTGGATTAATGCTACAAAAAAATCACAAAAATTATAAACTGTGATAAATGGAATGTAAAATCCCAAATTGGTACTATCATGTGTCATCTAATTTAATAATTTGACAATAAAATTTAACGAAAATTAATAGAAGGTAAATTTGTTACAAGTATACCAGTTTGGGGTAAATTTATCAAAGGCATACCAGTTTGGGATTTTTGGTGGTCAAAAAAATAGTTTGGGATAAATTTGTTCTGAGTGTACCCAGGTTTGGGGTTTTTAGGATATTAACCCATTTTAAAAAGAAAGTTTTGGATTTTTTTCTTTTTATTTTCCTTTTTTCTCCATCTGCCATCTCTAAGGCCCTAGACCGGCTGAGTGAAAGAGGAAAAAATATAAAAAAGAAAAAGGAAAAAAAGAAAAAAAGAAAAAAATTCAAAAAAATTAAAAAATTGCAAAACTTGTCTATATCAGTGTCAACTGTACCATGTAAAATGACTAGTATCTACATTAACAATTCTCAGTCAAGTTTTGCTAAGGAGGACTATATTGACAAATCGTCAAGTGATTTAATATTAAATTGACCGAATTAAAAAGTTTGAGACCGAATTGGCTGTCGTATAATAAATTTATGACTTTTTGAATAATTATCTCTATCATGTTGAGACAGGACATATAACAAAAGAGCACTTACAACTTACCAAAGTGGGAAAACAGTACATAAGATGATCTCTCTTATCCAAGGTTTCTAGTTTGAGTCATACATCATCATTAATAACATGATAATGCGCTTGACTCTTAGTTACATCTATCCACTCCAATTTATGAATATGAGCATGAACATGAACATGAACCACCAACCAAGTCATTCTCTTTTTAAGACCAATTATTGGAGTGAGTGATTCTTTTCTTCCTAACAAGACAACCCTTACATTGTGTGTCAAATGTCACAACTAAGAACTTTAATTGCTTATAATGCGTTTATTTCATAAAAAGTGAATAATTTTAATTTTTTTTAAAAGTAACCACTTGTATCGCTTATAAAAATGAGCGAATGAACACAAATTTCATCATCCACAAAAATATATAAACATAAATTGTTGTCGATAATGAAATATTTTTTATTGATTAATTATTTCAAGCAATACAAATGATTATTTTTTTAAAATTATTAATTTTTTTTTGTGAAATAAATGAAGTCAGAAATATCTCTTCTAAACTTAAAAAGGTGAATGATTGATTTCCCTATTTGGTAGCCCATGTCGATTTGCATGTGCGTCAAGCTTAGTGGTGCTAGAACTCAAATCTCAAGATTACGTGTGGATGATCTCATGGTGATGCAACTAAGGCACAGTAGCCAAAAGGTTTTGGGAGGAGATAATAATTGTTTAGTAGGGGGCAAAATCATAATTGAGAATCCTCTCATAATTTAATACATAATATTCCACTCTCTATATATTAAAAGTTTTTCCAATCATGTACTTCGATGTGCTCTAGTATTTAGTTTAAGGAAAGGGTACATAAGAGAGGAAAAATAAATCTTTGGCCTTTCTTTTTCTTGTTCTTTTGACTCAATATATGATGAGTACCATTCCATTAGTATACTTCAAATGTCATCTAGGGCTCCATGTTGCTTATGACTAAGGGAAAGTAATACAAGAATATAGTTCGCTAAGAAAATAGATTGATTATTTTCCAAGGAAGTGATTACAGATCAAGGAAAAAAAGTGTTGATTATTAAGGACCCCCTTTTTCTTTTTATCCACCTAATAGGTAAACTAGTCGATGCATGAAAGTACTCGTCAATTGTGCTTGTATGCAATCATGAATGTTTGTTTGAGAAGAAAAACCCCAATAAAAGGAGGAAAATATTAAATGTTCGATGGAAAGCATATTTTCGATGAATCTGATAAAATTGATAAAGTAATGCAAATGCATCTAAGAAAGGTCATTATTCAATGTATGGAGTTGATGCAAGCCTCATGTAGTACGATGCAATATGTGATTGGAAGGTTGTGATAAATTGGGTGCTCACCCAAAGAAGGAAAAAAGAAAAAAGTGTCGATAAATTATCGGGACAATTATTCAAAACCCCTTTAAACCTTTGGCACTATTGTGCAATAGTACTCAAAATTTCAAGAAGTTATGGGTTCTTTCGTTTCTTGCTTTTGCAAAATAGCCCCTGAACTTTGAAAAGTTACGTATTACCCACCTTAAAATTTTAATTTTTTTGTTGTAGTAACCTGTTTTTATATCTTCAATACTGCCCGAAAGTGGAAGTGGGACAAAGTCAGCTTTCTTGAGCAAAGATGAACCATCGCGTCATGGTGTAAAAATTGAGGGGGATTCGAAGCAAATAATTTCCAATTGATTGGAGAAGATGCTTTGATTGAGGAGTAATGGGAAAAGAAGATTTCACAATATCTCTCTCTCTCTCTCTCTTCTTTCTTTTACAAGGTTTGTCTTTTTGTCCTCTATATATTCATCCCCCCAATCGTCCCTTCTCCCTCACGAACCACATCATACGACGACCACCCTGTAATCTACGCAGAGAGAGAGAGAGAGAGAGAGACAGAGAAGTTCTGTTGTTGGGTTTTTTTCTTTTTCTTTTGGGTAGTGGTGGGATTTAAATGCCTATCAGTTGCCCGAGAATTGGTGGAAACCTCCCGCAAGTTGTGCTGCGACAGGGGAGATGTGTTCAATTCTCGTCCAACCATGTAGCCAGATTCATCTCTTTCTTCTCCCAAAGCCACAGCCCACCAGTATACTCGCCCAAGAACAGGTCACATGTGCTTAAGATCGCTTCCCCATCCAATTTCAGCACAAGCCCATCACACCCTTTAATGGAGGACCCCGAAAGGTTGAGTCTTTCCTCTGAAGCAGGGGGGGAGAGATACTCCAGAGAGCTGGATGTTGCAGTTAGAGCCGTACAGATAGCATGTTGGATTTGCCAGAAAGTGCAGGATACTCTAGTGTTTAAGACCAACGACAACAACAGTAGTGGCAGCAATGATAAGCAAGTTCACTCCAAGGATGATAATTCTCCAGTCACTATTGCTGGTAAAAGAAAAGCCAACTACTACTGTTTACTTTTTGTTGAATTATGCAGTTCTTGGATTGGGCAAGTTGGGTGGTGGTTGCGAATCCTGTTTGTTTGGTTCTGATGAGTGATTATGTGGATTGGTTCTGAGTTTGGTTCATGCCATAAATTAAGGGTATTTCTGGAGTAATTGCTAGGACATAGCTTTACTCTTTGTGGTCCTTGAATTACACATTCTCATTTGCAAATAATTCTTACTGGTGAGTAATCCGATGGTATATCTTCCATCGCATAGTGCACGTAATTTTAGTGATAAGAAATGACTGGACCAGAGACCTTTTGGTTCCTGACTGTGTAGAGAGATTGGTGGAATGTTTAGTGCTCGAAGCTGCAATATCTTTAAGTGAAGTCTTTTTTTAAAGAAGGGAACCTTTTCCTGTTGGTGGAATAGTAGTGTAATTGGCTTACTGATGAAGCTTTCTAAAAACCTGCCGAATCTGAGTCTGGAATAGAGTTCCCATTCTAGACGAGGCAGGCTATGGATTCGCCCTTATAACTAAGGAAACTGAAATGCCAGTCTATAAATTTTGAGAACCTATTTACTAGCATGCAAGTGAGTCCCTACTTTGGAGGAGGTTCAGTTGTAGTTGTATTTTAAAGTTTTATGAGCGTGTCTACTGTTTATTCGACTAAGGGCTTTATCTCGAGAACCAGGTCCCCACAAACTTCTCTGCATGGGGGTCAGACTTTGCTGTGGCATCAATTGTAGTTTTCACGTTAATTTACCTTGTTCATGCAATTAGGCAAATTACGGATTTTTAATTTTCTGATATAATTATGTTGTGAAGTAACTGCTGGGTTTTCCTTTCTTCTCCCTTGCAATTTGCAACATCAGAATTTTCCTTCCTTGAGTTTGTGTGATTAACAATGCATTATTTTTCAGTTATATATACCAAATGATAGCATACATGTTTAAGCCTCTTTCTTTGACGCGTAGGTTTTTCTTTCTCCAAGACAGTATCTCCAATCTATCATGTATTAGTACTATCTACCTCTTTTCTGCTAAAAAAATGAAAACCTTAAAGCCTAATGAAGTAGAACCTTAGGTTATTTCCCTCATCAGCAAATTTAAGTGTTTTGTTCCTTTTCTTTGTCTATTTACTGGAAATAATTCTGCAGCATCATATGTGCTGTTTATAATTTGCTCTATCGTACTTCTTTATCTATATAACCAATCTGCTGGTTCTTTGATTATAGATTCTTTCCGCATGCACCAGTCACGTTGTGCTACTTTTGGTGTATAATCTTTGTTTATGCTCTATGAGAAGCAAGTGCTTCCTGATTGCTTAGATCCTAGAAAGAGGCATTTTTAGATGGCCTCAACCAATGTATACTTTTAACATGTTCCATTAGTTCTTCATGTTCATGCTTCATATGATGCAGTTGCAGTCTTCACCAAGTATTTTGGCTAATGCTCTTGATCTTGCATCTAAACAGACTGGAGTGTGCAAGCTACAATAAGTTTGTTGTTATCTGAGTCTTTCGGAACTAGCAATGTCTCGATTGTTGCTGAGGAGGACGTACATGCTCTCTCCAAGGCTGATGGAGCTGGCTTGTTGAAAGCTGTTGTAGAAACAGTCAATGAAGCCCTATCTGAGGCACCCCGATTCGGGCTTGTGTCTCCTCAAGAGAACCTCGGCCCTAAGGAAGTGCTTGAGGCTATTGGCCGTTGCAACTCCGCTGGCAGGCTAAACAGAAAGTTTTGGGCGCTAGACCCTGTTGATGGTACCCTGGGGTTTGTGCGTGGTGATCAGTACGCTGTTGCTCTTTCACTGATAGAAGATGGGAAAGTGGTCCTTGGAGTTCTTGGCTGCCCCAATTACCCAATGAAAAAGGAGTGGCTAAGCTATCACCATCGCTACCATAGGATTATCACTAAATTGACCCCACCAGCATCGGAATCTTGGGACCGGGGTTGCATACTTTATGCCAGGGAAGGCAGTGGTGAGGCCTGGATGCAGCCATTGCTCCATAAGAATAAGAGTTTAGAGTGGCCAAATGCTGCTGTGCCCGTTCGTGTTTCTTCCATTGATAATCCAGCATTAGCAACATTCTGCGAACCAGTTGAGAAGGCAAATTCAAGTCATTCCTTCACAGCTGGACTAGCTCACAGTGTCGGGCTTAGGTGCGTACATGTCTCTTCCCCCTATGTTCACCGCTTTGCATGGTGATATGAACCCGAATGGAGTACATTTTAGTTCCACTTAAGCATTAGTGAATGATTCATAAAGGATGCGTAACTTATAATGCGAAATAACAGATATTCCCCGAATGCTGCAAAACAAGAAAATTGTTGAGATTATGACAAACTGGCAGACCCTATGTTTTAAGGCACACCAAAAATCATAAGAAGGCCCATTCTGGTCATGGGAGAAGCAGATGTTCCCCAAGCACCACGAACTCGGGGTGTTGAAAGAAGAGATTTATGAAAAATTAGAACACACTGGCGAGAGAGCTTACATGCTTGACAATACCTCTGTTTCTGCAGGAAGCAGCCATTGCGCGTGTACAGCATGGTCAAGTATGCAGCCATAGCTCGTGGAGATGCTGAGATCTTCATGAAGTTCGCAAGGGCGGGTTACAAGGAGAAAATATGGGACCACGCTGCCGGAGTTGTGATAGTACAAGAGGCTGGTGGCGTTGTGACGGATGCAAGGGGACGTCCCCTTGATTTTTCAAAGGGTATTTATTTGGAAGGTCTGGATCGAGGTATAATCGCATGCTCTGGAGCCAAACTGCACGAAAGGATCATGAAGGCTGTAGATGCTAGTTGGAACTCCTCTTGTCTGTAAAACAAACAGTTTGCATATATATATAGAGCAATAAGTACAGCTTAATATTACTCTTGAATCTCCAAAGGGCTGAAGGAAATTCGTTCTGTTTTCCTGACCTGGTTCGGACTTAGGAAAGGATCGCTGTAGTTACTGAACGGCATTTCACGGGTACTGCTCTTCAGTAACGTCGCATTGATTTTTTTTGTTTAATTTCCCGTGGAAATTTAAGCATTTCCATTCGTGGAGCTCAAGAAATCTGATGTCTGTTCTTGAGCTTGAAGCGCTATCCTTTCAACTGTTGAAGCAGAAAGCTACTGACCACTTACAAGTATAATGGAAGTGAAATTACCAATATAATAAATACCTTCACTCAGTTCTTCACCTGGTCAGTTACTTTTTATTAATTTCGAATATATCAACAGTTTATGACTTTTTGTTACAACTAGTAGATTTTGCAGCAAAAATGAATATATATACACACACACACATACATATATATACAAATAAAATTATAATTGAGAAAACATAGCAAGGCTTTAGATAGTAAAGTAAGTACCCCCAGTTTGTTTCAGTTTAAGGAAAAACAAAATGAGCTCTTTTGCCTTCATGTGAATATTTACTTACAGATGTATATATTTTGTGAAATTTGAAGTTTTTCTGATTTTAAAAAATCAAAGTACTTTTAATTAAATGAACTGTAAAAGCTAAAAATCAATTTGGTGTGTCTTTGAAGTCAATCTAATATTTTTTAAATCACGGGTAAATCTTGGATAGATAAGAATTTATAGATTTGATAGTCAATGAATCACAATTAGGGTGATTGATTTCTGGGCAAATATGTTCCCAATCCCACTTAGAAACAAAAATTGACCTTGTGACCCTCTAGTCATAAAAAGCTCGGAAGTGGGGGACTGAGCCGGTTGGTTTTGGAACCACCGTTGCTTAAATTGGTCGCTTCTACCCAAAACTCAATCCCTTTTTGTTCTGCATAAAAAAATTGTAGCAAAATAGAAAAGTTGCACCATTTGATTACAAAACCATGCGTTAATCAAGTATTCATGTTGAAAAATCACGGTTCAATTTTTCATGGGTGTAGAAGCAATTCTCTTTTTCTTTATAGAGCTAATATCACGAAAGATTTCAAATTAATACACATGTAATAAATTTACCCAAAACTATCCCTAAGTTGGTACACCCTATCTTTATCCTTGGATTGAAGTCATAACTATTTAGTTACAAGATCTCCATTTTAGACAGCATAAACCACAGGGGACAATTATACTCTCTTTTAATTTCTATTAAATTTTGCCGTGAAATTGCTGAATTGAATTATAGGCAACAGTTGACAATGTATCGATTTGGGGCTTTTATCTAGTTTTTGATTTCTTATGATATTAATCGAATTTACTCAAAAATTAATGAAATATAAATTTATTACAAATTTATCAGTTTGGAATTTTTAATGGTCAAAAAATTGATTTGGATGAATTTGTCACTGTTTGTGATACAGACCCTTTTCTAAGAGAGCCTCAAAACCAATTTAGAACGGTTCAGCCATCGAGAACCGGAAATTCATGCCGGTTCGACCCGATCCCCGGTCGAACCGGACCCCGCCAATTTTCCCCAGAGGAAACGAAACACTCTCCATTCTCAGCTTCTTCTTCTTCGTCCGCATTTCCCTCCTCGACGTCGAGCTCGCAGAGGCCCAGCTATGGCGATCCCTTCCTACGCGCTCGCCTCCTCGTCTCCGACCATCCTCCGCCCCCGCCCGCCGGCGCCACCGCTCCCCTGTCCGCCGTCCGCTCCTCCTCCTTCGAGAGCACCCGCTCGGTCCTCTCGGGTTCTCTCCGCTTCGGCTCCCGCCGCCCTCGCCGGGCCGAGCCTAGCCGAGTCGGCCCCCCGCCGTCCTCCGCCCGCCGCCCGGAAGCATAGCTCCAAGTCTTATCTGGCCAGGCAGGCCGCGGTGGTCGAAATCCAGCAGTCGCCCGATTTGGACGCCGCGCTCGAAAGGTCCGGTCCTGACTGAGCGGGGGGAACGCGATGCCCGCGCCGCGCGCTATGTTGACGTTGTTTGCGAAGTGCTTTGATTTGTTTGATTGGCGATGCGGCGTGTTCGTTTTGAAAGCAAGATTGAATTTTGAGAGTTCGAATGCGCCATTCGAACGTTTTAGGCCTCGACTGCGTTCCGTACGCTTGCTTCCGGCGTGTTCGTCGCCTTCATTCGTCTTTGCAACGTTTTAGGATGAATCCTAATTGGAATTTATGTCATAAAGCATGAATCTTTTATATGTTTTGAGAGGGGGGAAAGAAACAAAAATTTCGATGCATATTGGCATCTAATGCGATAGATGTCTTGAAAGCATGCATTGCGGTTCCTGCTTTCAGCGAAATGTTATTTCTTTCCTTGTCTTGACTTCATTCCGTTCTCAGGAGGTTAAGGTCTTTTAGTTTTGTGTCTGTGCAGGCTTGGCGGTCTACTGAAGGTGCAGGACTTGAATGCCATTTTGAGGTATTTTGGGAAGCTCAACCGGATGCAAGATATTTCCAAGGTTTTGAAACTTCCACAGTTATATTCACTTTTTCTGTTGAATAAGTTTTAAGTGTCTCCTTTCCTTGCATAAAATTTGGAATTATCATCAATGATTGAAATTATATATGCACAAATCAACTTTTCAACTCGTGCTCTGTTCCATTTTAAGCGCTCTTTTGTCTTTATTTAATCTTTGAAGGGGTCACGACTCTTTTTTCTTTTAGCATCGATTATCTGGAACTCCGGAAGAATGAATGTAGCCCTATAGAGTAATAGAGGTGGTAGCATGTAGTCAGCATTTTGACGGACTCTCTTCATGGGTTCGATGATCGACAGTGGTACTACTCAGCTGGTCCAGTGATCTGGAATATCTCTTTCAACAATTTCCTAGTTCTATGTCGTCCGTCATATCATATCAAACATCAACTTACAAGTTTGCATTGTCTGGACTAGCATTGACTGACTGTCATGGATTTAAGGTATCCATGCGTTTTGTTCCATTATGCGTTCATTGCGATGTGGCTGAATTATGCTTACTCTTCAATTTTGTCAAGAACAAAGAGCAGCTCACAAAAATCATTGAATTGATGGTGCTTGGAGATAAATGTTTTTAAAAGTTGTAATGCATCTTTATGAATATCTATAACGACAAAAAAAATTATAAAACGCAATAAGTTTAGAGTGTGTTTGGACTGGCTTTTACTTATTTTTTCTTTTTCAATCTCGTAATACGCACACTTTGACTTTGTTTTTAGTCTTAAGCATCTGAAGCTTTCATATTATAGAAATGTTGACACGGGGATTCACATATAAGTCTTCATAGCTTTTTGAAAGTTGACTATATTTTAGATTTTGGTGGGATGTATCAAAGTTGCGTTTGCTTTTCATAAGTCAAAACAAACAAACCCCAAGATTTATCCTCGTATGAGGGATCGGTGTCTATGCCATGCTCTCAATTTTGAATCAATTTTGTAAGCTCTAAGTTCACCGGATCTTTTCTTATTGTTTCTTTCCACATTTTTGTCAATTATGGGTCATATATGAGTACTTGCTGGTGATTGGAGAAAGACACGTCCTAATGGCTCAGATACTAATGGATTGTGGGACTAATCTAATAAGCTATGACAACTTATAAGAAACTTGATTTTGCCAAACAGCTTGAAAAGATTTTTGGTATTGGTTTTAGCTTCACCCTCATGATTTGGAAGCTTAAGATCTTAATTCAATTCCTTTGACATGTTCTGCTGCCTCATTCCTCTGTCTCCTGCTCGCCCTCTGTTTGGCAGGCTAAATCATGCCCAGCAATGGGTCTTCTTGCTTAGTAGACGGTTTATTATTTTCTTTCTGTTTCTTTTAATTACCTAACGAAGAGCTGGTATTGATTTTCTGTTGAAATTGTTGCAGCTCTTTCAGTATATGCAGAAACATGAGAAGATTAGTGCTGCAAGTTATAGCAGTTATATAAAGTTCGCAGGGACAAGCCACAACCCTTTGAATGCACTGGAAATCTATAACAGTATTCCAGATGCCTCAACGAGAATCAATGTCTTTATAAGTAATGCTGTTCTTAGTTGCCTTGTCAGAAATGGTAAATTCGGCATCGGCATGAAATGTTTTCAACAGATGAAGCGGGATGGACTGAAACCGGATATCATTACATATAGTACGGTACGCAACTCTAACCTCATCTTGGTTAACTTTCTTCCAGTAATAAAATTAGCAACTTGTGGTAGATGGATTCGTGACCAATAAAAAATTAAATTTTATGTAATATCTATTGCTATATTATATTGGAATTTTTATACACGAACTTTGGAAATTTGTGTGAGGAGTTATGCTAAATACATTGTAGGCCTATTCTTGACAGCTTAAGCTTTTGGGAAAAATAATTATTTAACATGCTAGAGCACAGGTCAGGTGTTCATATCCAAAATACTCCCCTTTTTATTATTTTGTATGTTATTCTGTCTGCTTTCATGCTCTAGTGTTCCAGTCTGTCATTTTCTTTAGTTCGTTTTACTACGGTCGCATCCCATGTTTCATATGGATGGCCCCACTTATACAGGAGAGGGATTGTTAAGATATAGTCTCTTTAGAATGTTAGACAACATTATCCATGGATTAAAATGGATGATATGATTTCTAGTCTTGAATCATATAACTTTCACAACATCGACCCATCTTATTTTGCTCATTCTCATAGTATACGGCTTCATTGATGGAAGTTGATAGGTACCCCTTCCATTATGTTGCCACAAAGTATCTCATTTTGTTGCAACCATGATCAATTATGTGCCAAAGAAATCTCATGATCAACTTTAGAGTTGAAAATTCGATGGGTGCAATCTGGAGTCTTTTGAATGGAAAGGTTTTTATAATTTTTACTGGATTCATTTTGCTCTGATAATGCCCCACTAAGCAAATTTAACCCTTTTCTTTGCTGCTGAATAAATCCAATTTTAATCTACATCACCTCTTTGATTTGCTCCAAGGTTTGAGGAAGTAATAGTCAGAAAATCATTGCAGTCTTCCTTGGTAAAGTCCATGGTTTGAGCAGTAGCAATCCTTACTTTCTTCATCATCCTTAGCTGCTTGCAGGTTGCATGAAGGTCAATGATGGTTACGCCAAAGCATTGGAACTGATACAGGAACTGGAGTATAATGGTCTTAAAATGGATAGCGTAATGTATGGGACTCTTATTGCTGTGTGTGCTTCGAACAATCATTGCGAAGATGCAGAGCGCTTCTTCAGGCAAATGGTGAATGAAGGCCATACACCTAATGAATTCCATTATAGCTCTTTATTAAATGCATACTCTGCTGATGGTAATTACAAGAAGGCTGAAGCCTTGGTGCAGGATATGAAATCTGCAGGCTTAGTTGTCAATAAGGTTCGTTTCGAACGTCATCTCTTATTTTTATGTTATGAGATGCATTTGGATGCATGCATATAATTTTGAAGATGGTAATGTGGATTGTTGGATTGAAACTTTTAAAGAGGACCCTATTTTTAAATGTAGTTGCCAAATTTTGTGCTATTTCCTCATCCTAAGGTCTAATAGTTCTTCTACTTTTCAAACTATTGTTTTGATTTGTTGCCAAACTTCTATAAACTAGGCGAAAAAAGTGCCACTCTTTAGGGTTTTAAAAACCCATGTTCTCAGATGGAAGAGCAACTTTACAACCAGGGATGGGCATGGGGAGCGGCACCCCACCGGGTCCCGACCTGCATGGGGTGGATTTTCATTGCAAAAAATATCTCTTGGAAGAACAAATATCTCTTACCTAAATTATTTGAAAATTTGTTTAAATAATCTTAGGAAAAAAAAGGCACTACTACATTATTTTTTGATTAATTAAAATTATATCAAAATGGGGATATATATAAAAAATTTGCTGAAAAACATATTGTTGGAATTTTTACTTGAGGCATGGCCTCTCATGCCCATCCCTATTTATGACTGATGCCGTATGCACCAAGGGTGTGGGCCTTGTGGAAAGCCTGTTGCCCTGACATCCTAGAAGTTAGATTCAGTCACTCTGTTTAGCTTGAGTACCTTGGACTACATTGCACTTGTCTGACTGATGATGTTGATCCCCTCCCCAAAGTTAAATAGATCTGAGTAACTCAAAATTTGACAATCAAGCTCTGACAGTTTGATTAAATAATATGAAAACAAAATAAAAGGAGTACATGTCAATTTCAAGTATTATTCCTACTGCTACAGCTTCCTCTTAAATCTTTGTGGGGTGGACAGAAGGGTGCCTTCTAAGGCTGCCCAGTTGTCATTAACATTTTCACCCACTTCATGTCTACTAGCTGCTTCTTTAGTGGCTAATGTCAAAACCCTCTCACTTGAATTTGTATGTGTCGTAGGTGTGTTGCCTTGAACAGAAATTTTGATTTCTTCTTTTTGTAGTGTACATGTACAGTATGCTTATACCATGTTGACATCATTCACTACTGCAAGGTTTTCAGGTAATTTTGACTACTTTGCTAAAGGTTTACGTCAGAGGAGGCTTATTTGATAAGTCAAGAGAATTATTGGCCGAACTGGAACTCTTAGGCCATGCCAAAGATGAGGTATATTATTGTGCTTTTCTCTCTGCTTTCTACACGAAGCTATAACAGGCTTGAAATATAACCGACCTGAAACAATTGGTATGCATAGTATTCTCATCAGACCTCAGAAGTCAAAGGGACAGAAGCTGGTCAGGATGGGAAACTGTGACACAGTTTAGTCTTGAGAAATTAGACCATCATAGACTTTCAGAGGATTCTTTCTATTAATTTCTCATATATCACCGCATGCCTTTGCTGATGGGCTGCAATATGAAATCATAAATTCAATAAGGGATTCTTTGAAGCTTGTTTCTTGCATTTTTCTATCTCAATGCTGTGCAAATATCATCATACAGTGTAATTTAAAGTCTTTAATTTTGTGTGAGGATGAAAACGAACAAAGCCTTTTTGCCAAGGAGGGTTGACTATGTGAGCGGCTCTATTTAGTGGGATATCCTCTAAAAGAGCCATTTTCTAGATCCTGCCTTTTGTGTTTTTGTCATTTCTTCTTCAGCCTCTCCTCCCAGATAACACTCTTTTCCTACCATAAATTGTATTTTCTCATACCATCTTGAGTTATGTCTTCATATTTCATTTCTCTTTAACTGAGTCTCTTGCACCTCATCTTCTTTTGTGGAATACGGTCATGGTATCTATTATTTTATGATTTTCTTTACTACCAAAGCATTCACATCTCCGATTACTCTGATTTTGCTTGCCGTTGATACTCATATTGCTAGGCAGTTTATCTCAAAGAGCTTTGATTTAACTTGCCCTATACAACAGCACAGATCATGCTTCAAGAAATAACATCTCTGATTGACATCAAAGTGAAAAGATGAGGGCTCTAAGTATGACTTTTCATTTTGGGCTTTGTAGTTGGGGATCCCTGCAGTACCGCTTCGTGGGTTCATATGAAAGTCATAGCTCCATAATGCATGTCTTGCAACTTTTATACTTCTACTTTTAGAACTCTTTGAAGGATTTTTCAGATGTGTTTACGTCTTTCGGTAGGTTTTTTTTTTTTTTTTGATGACCCCGGAACCGCCGTACAGCCGACAGCCGGCGACGTAAACCCGGGGGGGCACTAGCGTGGGGACCCACCTCCCACGGCACCCCACTTAAGTTGTGCAATGGGGGCGAGAAGTTTCGAACCTCTACCCTCCCGGATGAGGGGTCAAAGTGCGAACCAACTCGTCCACCGCAGGGTGGGTTACTTCTTTCGGTAGTTGAGTGCCATGATTTTGTTAATTAGGATTTGACCAAGGAATGTGCAAAGTAGAGCATGGAGGCTCCTTTAGTTGATCAATGTTACTCTCTACTACCCTTGAAGTAGAAAATGTGGAAACCATGTTTAATCTTTCTGGCATAGAACTATCGAATCCTCTCATTGATAAGACATATATTGTGGGTAAATGGCCTATTTTTGGTACTGGTGCCAACTATGATGTTTTGCATTTTTGTGGGATAAGACCTATGAATGGCAGACACTGAGCAACAATCAGGTATAATATACAAGGCATTCTGTAATAATTCAAAAGAAACTAATAACTTTTAAAAGCATAGAAAGGTAGGTTGCTAACTATTGATGTGCAACATTCTCAACTTTTTGGTCAAAGATCTACAGGTACCAATATGAGAGATTTTAAACCTGTAAGCAACATATGTCTTACGCTAATCTGTTGATAAACTCGTGGATTGATCCTTTGTTCTCCTTCTGTAATTTGTTCTCACTGATGTTCCATCATTTTATGCATATTCAGAATTTGCTTGAAGTTATCATTTATGTAACTTACCATCTGTTCAATTTGTAGATGTCATACTGTCTATTGATGGATGGCCTAGCTAAGGCTGGAAGGACAGATGAAGCTAAATCAGTATTTGACGAAATGATGGGAAAATCTGTCAAATCTGGTAACTAAGCATGACTACAATTTCATTTGATTATCGGGTTATCTTCTCTAACATCCTTGTTTATTAAGGAGGAAAATGAGTTTTGTAAAGTTCGCTCACATGCACTTTTGAAATGAGTTCAATGAATTCCAGTATGTTTCTTTAAACTTTTCAGTTTCTAAATGAGATCTGGGACCGGGACCAGCATCATTTCATCCTTTTACTTGTATTACTTGTATTAGCTTTGATGTCCTTAGCAAAGATGGTTTTCTTTTGGGTTGCTGTCTGGTGGCATCAGATCCTCCGTTGTGCTGTCCCGTTCTTTTGATGTAAGTCAAGCAGAGAACAGTCTGCAAGTGTGCAGGGAGGGAGTGAAAGGACGGAAGGGGGGGGGGGGGGGTGGGGGGCAGGGACTTCAAATTTTTCCCTGCGGGGAGAACTTCGTATCATTACTATAGTATAATGCCGATGCTTATGTGTGAATATAATGGTTATGTTTTACTTGCAGATGGCTATGCTCATTGCATCATGATTTCAGCATTTTGCCGGTGTGGGCTTTTACAAGAGGCCAAACTGTTGGCCAAAGACTTTGAAGCCAAATTTAACAGATATGACTTGGTAATATTAAATACAATGCTATGCGCCTATTGCAGAGCAGGTGAAATGGAGAGTGTCATGCAAACATTGAAGAGGATGGATGAACTAGCTATCAATCCTGATTACAATACCTTTCATATCCTAGTCAAATACTTCTTTAAGGAGAAACTATATCTACTTGCTTACAGGACTATAGAGGACATGCATAAAAAGGGGCACCAACCAGAGGAGGTATGATGACTTCTAATATGATATCCTGATGTCTCATAACTTAAATTAGGTTCATTGCTCTTAACATGGAACACTAATTTTAAGTTTTCGAATGCCTATTCCTTTGATGCTTGTGCCTTTGTGATGCTTGATCAATCTACACTCATTTTGGAACTAGTGATTACATCTTCAAACAAAGAGATAGCACTCTGACATAAGCAAGCTTAACAGAAAAGGTAATTTGTATTGAGATCTATCAACAAACAGCTTCTAGTGTTTACCTCCGAGTAGGGAGAGCAAGCTTCCTTTGGCTGCTGATACTGAACTGTGCTGTTCCAACAGTGGACATTTTTTCATGACTGAAAGTCACCCTTGTGAGGAGTTCTTCGGCTTTTTTGGATTTTTGAAGGAGAAGAGTATCTCTGGTTGGGAGGGGCATCATTTGCCACAAAATGGCTGAATCTCTTAACCAAATTCTGGTTGTTTTTCTTCTTTTAGAAAAATAGGAATACATTTGTAGACTATACTCATGGAGGAAGAATCAATGCTTATTCTGGTATTCTGTGAAAGCTGTGGTGAAGATCCCCTTTTTGTGTCTGTTGTTTGCATGGAGGAATAAGGGGCAGTAAACCTCACTACTCAGGGCCAGACTTCTTAATCTTTACATGCAAGGGAGCAAGCCTCCCTTTTATGCCGAACAAATGAGGAGTTTTCTCTTACTATTCCAAGATAAAAGATACAGTCTTGCTGATAACATTGAAAAGCAGTTTTAGTTAAAAACAAAGAGTTACCTGTTAAAAAAGTTGAAAACGAGCAGTTAATGCTGGGTGTTGGTAGTATTAGTTTTGTCATTAGTGGGCTCTTTATCTTGTAAATAATTTTGCAAACGGGTTAGCATCCCCTTGGCGCCACTTCATGAATTGCTTTTACTGTAAGAAACTAGTAATAATTTTGAAGGATTCTGAAGTATCTATGTTGCTGCAGGGACTTTGCTCCTCCCTAATCTTTCAACTTGGTAAAATGAATGCCTACTCAGAAGCCTTTTCTGTTTACAATATGTTGAGGTATAGCAAAAGAAGTATGTGTAAGGCACTCCATGAGAAAATTCTGCACATTCTGATTTCTGGACGGCTTCACAAGGAGGCTTATGTCGTCGTCAAGGTACTTCTTTTTTTTGGGCTTTCTTTGGGTGTTCAATGGTCACCTTTGCTTACATGTATATATTTTTTCCTTCAATTGCTAGGACAATGCAGGATCAATCTCCAAGCAAGCAGTAAGGAAGTTTGCAACTGCATTTATGAAGTCGGGCAATGTCAACTTGATAAATGATGTGTTGAAGGTCATCCATGCCTCTGGGAATAAGATTGATCAGGCAAGCAGTCAGTATCTGCGCTAACTAAACAGAAATAAATGCTTTTTTATGGTCAAATGAAATAAGAAAGCTAAGGCATGTGCATCACATTCTTTGCCCCTAGTTATCTTATTGAAGTGAGTTTATCAATTCATTTATGTGGGCTTTCAAATTGTAAAGTGATGCTGGAGATGTGGGGTAAAAGGGATAGTAGGAAAATCTAAAAAGACATGCACAGTATTTTAACAGAGATCTTGATTAACTGGATATTACAAAGCATGTGGTCCAAAATAGAGTGCAATGATATAGGACCCATGAGCTAACCCCACTTAGGGGAAAATGCAGTAGTTATTTTTGTTTTTGCAAGCAACTGCTTTGATGTCTTCGGTTGTTTATTTAGAACCAGAAAAATCTCTTTTATGCCTCTCTTAGTTTAAGCAATACATTTTAAGAATTCAGTGCCTCTCTTATGCTCGATCTCTTGTTCTGTGACTGAATTTGCTTTCGATTCTTTGGACCAATCTTGAGGAAAATTGTTTGAGGACCTGCAAGATTGTGAGCAGCTCCATTCTGCTCTAATTATGCATGTTGGGACCTTGACCTTTAAAATGCATAAGTTGGTACTCCAATTTCTGAAATAATCTCTTTTTCTTTCATTTCTCTCTCTCTCTCTCTCTCTCTCTCTGGGGGGATGCTTCAGTTCATAAGAAAAGTGACTATTGTTAATTGTGCATGAAAAAAAGTTAATGAAAATTTTAGAGATTTTTATATCTAGTTACAAGATTTATTGATGATGGTGTTTTCCTTTGCAGAAATTATTTAATATGGCTGTGTCACGATTTATTGTTCTGCCTGAGAAGAAGGAATTACTTCTCCAACTGCTGCAGTGGATGTCTGGTCATGGTTATGCTATTGATTTGTCAACAAGAGACCTTATTCTGAAAAATTCACGCTTCTTTGGTGATGAGCTTATTAAGGAAACACTGTCCAAGCATCAGTTAAGTTTGAAAGGAGTGAGATCTCATAAGAGGAAGGAGTGAATTTCCGGGTAATGTTATTTGAGGTAATTCTGCTATTTTTTCTTTGTGATGGATCAATGACTATTAGTGCTCTAAGTAGAGCGTAGCTCTTATCTATTTTTCTAAAAGATACTCTGCAAATGAACTTATCCAGATATATAATTTCGGATGCCCAATAACACATGGCATGTGCTTAATAGTATTCTAAATCAGGTTATACTAATTAGGGGGCCCCATAAACACAAATTCCTATGTGACTCTTATTAGTGTTCTAAGTCAATTTTCATGTAGTTCACTCAGTTGCATGGGTTACTCTGGCTTCTGACACATGAGAAAGAGAGAGCACTCAATTGCAACTGCATTAAAAATTGAGAGCAATCACAATCAAAACACACAATTTTTGCTCACTTTCATTTTTTGGTTGTGATTACTGACAGAGTCAGTTTGCTTAGAAATCTTCAACATAGTGTTGTATTTATTGATATGCTAATCTAATAAAACCGCAAACAAGGGCTCAAAATAGGTGGGAAAAATAGAACAAAAACTTTGGGATGAGTTTTTGCAATGTAGTTACGCCAAATTTCTCTTAAGAGTGGGTTGCATCTGCTATGGCCTTTTCAATTAAGGTCTGAATTCCATTCCTAGCTGCTGTAGAAATTGCAACCAGCATGTGGATCTTTTGTAGTTAATAACT
Organism: Eucalyptus tenuipes; assembly: GCA_014182365.1. Lineage (NCBI taxonomy): Eukaryota > Viridiplantae > Streptophyta > Magnoliopsida > Myrtales > Myrtaceae > Eucalyptus > Eucalyptus tenuipes. The sequence goes on along the minus strand of CM024543.1, from coordinate 4,625,647 downwards.
TAATACTAGTTGGGTACTGTAATTTCTTGCTGTTTGTTGTTGCGTATCACACTTCTGCTGATAATTTGACATTAAACCCGTGGAAATATGTGTTGCTTGATTTGTGTGGTGACCTATTTTAATTTTTGATGACATGAATTTATTATCATCCGTTACACCTTTTTATTTCGAGGTTGATAGAATGACCCTTTTAAGCCTAGTAATGTGGCTGTTGCTTTTGGTGATTTTATCTGTAATAAGTATCCTCAGCAGACTATATGCTGCATTTTCCTTACTGGTTAACCTTTTCTGTAGGAACTGGCTCCTCTGCCTTTCGTGCGTGATTCATAATTCCTCTACAGCGTGGTAAGTTGTTGAAAGCGGTATTTCTGGAACCCTGTCAAGCTACATGACCTACTGCAGCAATCCTTGCCATAGTAATAGAGGTGCGTGATGCTTTCTGCTGTGTTGAAAACTTCTGCCTGTGAGGCATTAACCATTATGCTGAATCCTTTTGTCAGGTTCTCTCTTGCTTGGTATGTTGTGCCTGCCCCTGCAGATTATGCAAGACAGCACAAACTCATGGTTAAACTCTGATAATGCGGCTGTTTTATGATGCTGTCAAGAAGTACACGTACTTATGCTCGGCCAGAGGTTAGATGTAGCAGGAGAATGATTAGAGCAAGCTCCCTGTCTTATAGGTTGAAGTTTATTAGCCTGAATTTTTGTTAATTGAACTTCCTTGGTTATCTTGGCGAGGTACATAGCCTAACAGGTGTTGGTGTAGAGTTTTTCCTCCTTCAGCATACGCCTTTGCGTCTGTTGTACAGTGTAAGTTATTCTTTAGTAGAAAGTGGAGGGATTACAAGAGCAGTCATCCTGTGTTGGATCACTATGCCCATCTCCTAATGATCAGTCCTACTTTAGTCAATACAGATCATAGCATTAAAATGAGATCTTTTTCTTGCCTTTGGCTGCTGTTCTTTTGCAGTGTAGAGCACTGTCTCTTCGAGAATACGATTCACATACACATTATTAGAGGATGGCTTATCTGCCACTTCCTATTGTTTCGTGTAAATTCAGGATGCGTTTGGGATATGAGCAGAGGGTACAAATGGATCCTATGGCTCCGAGCATGCATTCTAACGTGAGGTTCAAGATCTGCTCTACGCTTCCATGCTGCATTGCTACTCTTGAAGCCACTTCCAAATGTGATCCGGCAGTCTGGCTCCCCCTTTGGCTGGCCAATTTGTAAAGCGTTTGGTCAATTAAAATTGGTAAAAAAAAAAAAAAAAAAAAAAAATTTCTTTGTAAGAGTAAGTTGGTTAGCCAAAAAAAAAAAAAGGAACAAATAAATAGTGCAACCGTAAGTGGTAACTCAATAAAAAAAAAGAGCTGGAAATTAAAGTATAAATAAATAAGCGTCAGTAAGTAATTCAAATTAAAAATGAGGAAAATTCTAAATAAGGGCTTGAAGTACTTTTATTTTCTCAAATAAGGGCTTAAAATCGATATTATTTCAAACAAGAAATGAAGTGTCGATATTTTCTTAAATAAATGTCTGAAGTGTATTTTATTTCAAATAAAGAGTCTGAGATGCATATATAATTTCAAAGAAGGGTTTGAGCTCACCAAATGTGAAGGACAATTTTGTCTTTTTGAATTTTAAAAAAAATTGTTTTTTCTTCTTTTTTTCTTTTTTATTTTCAAAAAAAAAGAAAAAGAAAAAAGAAAATACAAGCAAGAGCAGCCACCCCATTGTTAGTGGGGCGACAACAAAGGTTGGCTGTGTCTTTGGTGCCTGGAAGAGGGCTGGCGACCCTAGTCGACTAGAGATGAGGGTGGCAAGCCCTTGCCACAAGTGGCAGAAGGTGACGACCTTGTTTCAAATTTGGGCGAGGGTTGCCCACCATCACACAGCCTTTGGCGGCCCTCACCTAGCGCCACTAACCACTCTTGCCTAGATCTAGGAGAGGGCGATGCCCTCTCCTAAGTCTAGCAGCCCTCACCTTTGGTCGACTAGGGCTGCTAGCCCGCCCCTAGGCGCCGATGACCCTGTTGACCTTCGCTGCTGCTCCATCGACAATGGGGTGACAGCCATAAGCAAGAGGGAGCGCCTTTCCACTTGTGTTTGCTCTTTGTTTGTTTTCCTTCCCTTTTTTTTTTTATTTTTAATTTATAATCTAATTTAATTTCATTCAAATTGTATTTGGACGAAAAATACTCTTAATTGGCTGGAAATTTTTGCCGGCTAGCAAGTTAACGAGGCTAGGCCCTTATTTAAAATAACGATAATCACTTCATACCTTTATTTAAGAAAATGAGGATATTTCGAACCATTATTTAGAATTTTCCTTAAAAAATGTTGTCTAAATTATGGCTAATTTAATTGGTGAAAAATTCTTAAGTCACACTAATAAAGATTGATAGTTTCATATAATATTTGGTAAATTCAAGTTGTTAAGATTGATAAATAAAATGCAATAAATAATACGAGAATTTTTTTTTTTGGTGAGATATAAGAAGATGTAACTTAAAAATAAAAAAACAGATGAACATTTGAAACCAACTCAAATAAGGACCAATAACATAGAATGAGTCGGTATCTAATCAAATAAAAGTCGATGATCATTCCACTTGGGATTTAGAAATTCTAAAAAGAGTTGGTAACTCAAATTGATTATTTATCCGGAAAAAAAAAATCAGCAATCGCTACGATTGAGGTTCAGTAGATTCTGCAAAGAAAGAAAAGTTGGTAAATTTAATGCGTTGGTAAGTAAGATATATAAAAGCCACAGGTCAAAAAATAAAATAAAATAAGTCTGGTAAATTGAAAAAGAAATGAATAAACATTTAAATGAAAAATGGGGGCAACCGGCTATTACCGGTCGCCTCGTCGGTTGAAAAACATAGAAAACGAAGCCTCCGGCCTTTGGGCGGGAAACCTCTCTCTCTCTCTCGGCCCATCTTCCTCCGAGCTCGCTCCGCCGCTCGCCGCCGTTCGCCGCCGCCCGGAGCCCGCTCCGATGTCGAGGTTCGAGTACCCGCGGCTCACCCGGTCGGAGATCCTGTCGTTCCTCGTCGATTCCCAGATCTTCAGCAACGTCTCCGCCCACCACCTCGCCGATCCCACCCCGGACTTCGTCGCCGACCTCTACACCCAGCTCCTGATCTACCTCGATTCCTTCCAAGAGTAAGCTTACCCATCTCCACTCCCTCCTTTTCATGGATACCCAGTTCCTCAAAATCCGAAATTTCGCGGCTTGAGTCCGCGTAATCTCGACCCGGTCCGTTAGAGGCGCGATCGTTTCGCGTGTTTGGTCGTGTTTGTTTGAGTGATCGAGCATTGTTGCACAGGGAAGATGGGCAAATGGAGTTCGCGGCGCTCGAGCAACTCGAGAACCCGGACTTCCACGTGGAGTCGGTGCCGCGGATGAACCTGTACAGGAGGGTCAAGGAGGTCGTGGCCTCGCTGCATTGTCCCACGCAGTTTACCGTGAAAGATCTGCTCAAGCCCAATGCGGAACGGACCGAGATTTTCATCAGTGCCATTCTCAATTTCTGTTTTCACAAGTGAGTTTGGTCCAGTAATTACGTCGGGGAGCCATCGTTTACAAATTCCGTGCCTTTGCGGATTGATTGCTGCAAATTTGAAATGATGAATAGGGCCTTAATGTTTAAGCTTATAAGAATTTGAGGCGTAACAATGCTTCCGCAATGTACACAGCTAAATAATATTTCCTAGATCACCAATTTCAAGAATCTACAACCGCCCCCCTCCCCCACTTCCCAGATTGTTCACACATCTTTGTTTATGCATCTAGTACATGGGCGCTTGTGGTTCAACTGCATATAACATGTAAAAATTGGCTATCATGCCCGGACAGGCATGATCAAGTTAGAGCAAAGTACGCAATGTCTTGTAACGGATCATTCAAATTCTTTGTTTGTACGGTACATTTATGTACAGCAAAAACATAACATTTTACTTTATGTATTAAGGCATAATCCATCTCACTTGGTTTTCTAGATGACTTATATCTGGATAATGAGTATCCAAGGAGTTTCATCTTTCGTATGCACCTAATACATGTTTTTTCCTTTCACATTTTTACCGTTCTCCAGAGACAACAAAATGAATCTGTTAAAACCTATAGTAGAAGAACTGAACCTCCTTGATGAGCAACAGAAGGAATGGGAGGCTAAGTTATCACAGGTACTCAAAAAGCAACTGCAATGGAAGCACTTTCTATGCAAGTCTAGCATGAATTCATATAATACATTTGATACAGTTGAATGCAGAGATTGCAGAGTATAATGAAGCCAGAGAGAGGGAATTACCTCTTGTACAAGAGGTAGATAGAGAACTGAAAGAACTGCGCCAGACAATATCAGAACTTAACAATCATCAGATGTCTTTGAGAACTACCTATCGGAAGCTGAAGGATATGACTATAGAAATGGATGCTAAGGTGAGCACACCATAGTGCATGTTTCTTACTGTTTTTTGTAGGTGTCGTCTTTTCTGTTTCTGCACTCCCTTCTGAATTTACATTGTAGATTTAGATGTGTTGACTTTACGATTTAGAGTCATTACCGGAGATGGGGTCCTCTGGTGCTACTATGATAACTAATTTAAATTTTTTTTAACAAGAAATGCTGGAGCAATGCAAGTAAACTGAAGTTAATGCAGCATCCTGTTCTGAACCATATAATTTGTTTTTTTACTTTGATTAGTCTGAGCCATATAATTTGTATGGCATCCATCTTTGTTTTCTGGTTTAGACTTGTAATACTCTGGCTGCTACCATTCTCCCTTCTTCCTCACGGTTTTTGATCTTTCGTTCTTCTTGTAGAAATTACATCTTAAGTCTTTGGGGTGTTGTGGCATATGCCATTATTAGGGTTTTCAAGGTGATTTATTTTGCTGGAAGGTTTTCAAGTTTGAGTTGTTGTGAGAAAGGAAGAACTAAGCAGAGAATAATGCGGTAGTGCCATTCACCAAAGATAACTCCTCTTACTAAGTTGTAATGATGTCAGCACAATTTCTAGACTTATAAAGCTTTAGACATTCTTATCAAGTTAGAGCATAGATATCAATCATGGCCGAGTAATCACAAATATTGTCGAAATGTCATCCATTTAATGCATTTTTAATGATACCACATACTTTTTCCCCAGAGAAAAGCCATGACTGTTGGTGATATTCTCACTAAGTGTCTAATAAAGTGATAATCCACTTCACGAGTAAGAAATTGGTGAAAATCCTTATCGGAGGCGATGTAATAGTTGCTTGATTGTCATTTGGTCATGTGCATAGGCTTGTTACTAGGGAATCCCACTTCCTGCAAGACAATTCTGTCAGCAGACCTGTGTTTGTGGGTTCATCTCTTGCTTTAATAAGCAAAAGTTGGTAAAGATAATCTGAATCCCTAAACTATTCTTGAATTGTCTGAACAGAGGCAAGTATGCTTTTGAAGGGCTCCAGTTCCATTATGCATTAAAAGTCGGTAGTTCTATCTTTAAGGGTCCGCGGGATGCCTGCTGTATGGTAGCATCATTTAACTACTAGATAATCAATAAAGTGGGTTATTCCCTTCAAACCCTACAAACGACCAGCTGCATTTTCATTTCTTAAAGCAAATTGATGATGGAAACTGTCAACCTATAAATATCAAGTACACACAATGAAATTAGCTAAAGAAAATTAGATTGTGTCCAATAAATGTGCTTAGCACATCGCATGAACTCCTTAATCATGATATAGGCCTTTCTGTAGGTTAAGCGTCACATGTTGGTCTCGGGGATTCTATCAGTAAGCAGAATGACAGTTTGACAATGGAAGCAGAAGCACTAAAATTGAGTGTGTTGTAATTGCAGATTGCCTTGCAACCAATATCTCATTAGAGTTTCCACACTAAAAAGGAAGTTGCTACGTAGTATTATGTAACAGGAAAGGTATTATGTGACAAGAAAGTGATATTCACCTTCTGTTTCCACATATAGAGCATGTTAAAGAGTGACCTCAGGCACTTCTTAAGCTTTAATCTAAAATGTTTTGAAAGTTTAAATAGGATAAACTTTGCAGGTTTCAATGTCTTTCCATGTGTATATTTACTTCATAATGTGTTTTGAAGTGTGCAAAGATAATAGCACTCTTGGTGGCTTGATTGATATCTCATTATCTGTTAATTTTGTACAGATTGTCGATTGTCTTTTCTCGAGGGTTTGGGAAATTAGAAACGTGCATACCTTAAGATATCAGCCTTAGAGGATTAAACTCTACTTAGGATAGGGACAGATCACTTCATTTGCACAATGAAAGCATGATAGTTCTTATCTGAAAATCCAGCTGAGGGGAGATGGTCTTTCAGCTGCTGCTTAACATACAATATCCAGGTTCAATGCTGCAATAACATACTCTGTCTTGCCTGTGAGTACGCGTATCAAGTTTACAGTAGCAGAGTCTCTCTCTCTCGTTTTTTTTTTTTTTTTTTTTTTTTTTAGCTGTTTGGAAAAGTACTCTAATGAAGTTGACCCGTGCTTTCATATCAGACACTGGTGATAGTTATGCTTGCATTTGTATACAAATGGAAATCCTGTTTGCTTTTCTCAGTTATGGCCTAATGATTAGTTGCAGTAGAAATACTACTACTCCCCTTTTGACCTGGTGCCCGCTTCATATCAATGCCCTGTTAACTATTTCTTATTGTCATGCTTTTCAGATCTTTGATGCAGAGCGTGAGCTTGTGCAAAGCGTTCAAGCCAATGCAGAATTACGCTCGAAAATAGTCCAGTCACCCGATAAACTTCAGGTGTGCTGGGAAACATTTTTAAGTTCTATTTTTCATCTCATATATTTAAGCTTGTTGCTATGCCTTCTGATATCTATGACTAGTCTCTTATGTCTGCCTTTTTTTAAAGTTTACAAGTATGGTTAGTGAAATCTCCCTACAAGGAATTTGCCAACATCTCATTAAATAAGTAGGGATAGTTACAAACAAGTCCTTAAACTTGTGAACTTAATGCACTCTATCCTAACTTCCATTCATTCATCTAAATGCTAAAACTTTTGGCTTTCATCCACTTCAGTCCTTTTAGCAAATCCTCTATTTTCAAGCGGACGGAAATGCACACATAGCCTTTTTTTAATCATTTTTTTTTATCCTACATGTTTCTTTTAATTATTTTCAATAGTTTAAACAAAAAAATGTAAATTTTGTGACGCTGTGTTAGAAAATTTTACAGATAAAAATGAAAATAATTAAACATGGAAAAGGGACTATAAATATCAAATTTGGAAATTGATAACGAACTGAAAAAAAAAAAAAAAAAAAAAAAAAAAAAAAGACACCACAGGATTGGGATGAGGGTTAAAGCTGCCACCCCCTTTGTCACCAGCAAGGGTTGGTGAACATTGTCAAGGTCACGATGAGGGTGGTGGGCCCTCATTGCCTGCTTGCCTTTGCGCAATTGCCACCACTGCGAAAGGGTGCCTGGTGCTTACGACCATCAAGCCAACCCTCGTAAGTGGTAATGCCACCATCACGTGAGGTTGCAAGCCCTCACCCGCACTTTCCAAGGGCTAGTCAGCCCTTGGCACCATTTATACATAACTATTACAAAAGTGTCATGTTGGATTTTCGCATGCCACATAAGCAAAATTGACTGAGCGTTCTTTGGAAGGACTTAATTATATTGAATTCAAAATGTTTAGGACTTGATTGCACTTTTCTAATGTATAGGATTTGACTAACATTTAGGACTGTTGGCGCAATATTGGACACTGGTAAATTACTTACAATGTCCGTAATCTACCAATTACACTTGTAAAATTTCAAAGAACTTGATTCACTGATTTATTGGTAAATTCCTCAATGTTGGTACTTTACGAACATTTGTTGTAAAATTTGAAAAAAGTTTTGTAGCTTACTAACTTATTGGAATATGGGTAAATTCCTTGTAGGGTTGGTATTTTGCTTAACAAACTTGTAAATTTTAAAGAAGTTGGTAAGTTACTAATTTAGTAGAGCATTGTTACATCTTTCATAGTCACAGTAAGTTACTAACGACATTTGTACAATTTCTCAGGAGTTGGTAATTTATTATTTCATTTATACATTGGTAAAATCCTGATATTGTTGATAAATTCAAAAAGTTGGTAGTTTAATAATTTATTGGAATACTTGCAAACTCTTTATCTAGTCGGTAGTTTACAAATTATACTTGTAAAACTTCAAAAAACTTGGTAACTTACTAACTTGTTGGGAGGCTAGTAAATTTGTTAAATAGTCAGTATTTTACTAATTATGCTTGTAATATTTCAAATAATTTCATAAATTACTAATTGTATTGAATGTTGGTAAATACATTACAGTGGTGGAAAAATTACTAATGAACCTTGTAAAACTGCCGAGGAGTTAGTAATCTACTAATTTGTTTGGACATTGATAAAATTCTGATAGTGTCGGTAACTTACCAAGGGATGACCTGGAAAACAAGTTGGCAGTCATATTGTTCTACCAACAGCATTGGAGAACTATTAGCAACTTCAACGATCTACCAACTTGGAAAACTCCAGATTTGAAGGGCAAGAGACAGTAGAACTTTGCAATTTGCTGCTCCATCTCTTGTCAAATTTTAGAGGTCATGATCGTATGATTTTTAAGCATGCTTTTTTCTGGGGTCTCCTGTCATCCTGTGACTCAGATAGGGGCATCTATAGAGACGAACCTGTGTATGTGATTTTCTTGTCTGAGTGTGTTGCTACCAAGTACTAATCTGCTCATAACTTTCTGAAGTAGCAATGTTTACATGATAAGAACCCATCATATGATGTCCACGTTTTATTTTTATTATTATTATTATTATTATTATTTTTTTTTTTTTGGTTTTTCTCCTTCACCCTTATCTTTGCATATATAGTATGAGATTCAAGTTGTTTTTGCATGAAGGGGTCTCTGGAAGAGAAAAAATTAGTTTGCGAAGAGGCAAAAAATGCTGAAAACTTAGCAAAGCAATCTTTTGAGGACAAGAATGTCGTTATGGAGGTTTTCACAAAGGTAATTGATACTCTTTCCATATGTTAATCATTATTTCCCAAATCAGGGTTGCCTGCTTGAGGCTTCAATCTGTTTAATTCAAGCTCTCTAGCATTTTGTTGCATTAAGCTATTATAGAACAACATGATAGTGCATATTCAGGTTTTTCCTAGAAGTCGTCAATGCTCATGCTACTGAGATAATCTTTGGCTTTCTGAGTTTTATGTTCGTAATCTTCATCAGTCTTTTTTCTGTAACTTACGATTTATTTAAGGCTTAATCAGTTATTTGTAATATTTCTGACAAAGTGGACTTAAATCTGAATGACTAGTCACAGCTGAAAAAAAGCATTTCACATCTAGTCCTTTTGGTAGGATTTCTGATCATTTGTGTGCATCCTGACATGTATTAAATCCTAGCCATGTATCGACCTTGTCCTCTTCAATGCAATAAGCTCATTTATTAGAAAGGTTCCTTGGTCTTCTGACCTATATCGGATAGGTTAAAAGCAATTTTATAGAGTGAATGCGTGTGTGTGTGAACAGTTGGCCTGAGTACCACTGTGACAAGTGAAACCATTTGCTTTTGCTACATACATGAAAGATAGTTTATGCCAAAAAAAAATTTGTGCGCCTCCACTTGTTTCGTGTACCTGCAGTTAGAAGATTGTACTGGAAAGATCTGATTCTTGCCAGTTTCCTTATCTTCTTTCCAAGTTTCAATTGCATAAGAGTTGGGCTCCTATATGATGCATTCATCATAAGATATATTACGTCACTATATAGCTAAATGAGAAAGAATAGAAACCTGTTATACTTTGCACCCCTCACTTACACAGGCCATAAAATCATTGTAGTGGAAATTGATTTGCAAAACAAGGCTGCCTCTAGACTTATAGACACTGTTTTCACCATATTTAAATAGACCCCCCTGTGCTTGTCGTAATCGGCAACAGATGCAACCATTTGGACTTTCCTGAATTCAACTGGACTGATCCTCCGTGGTTCCATTTGCATTATATTTGACAAGTCCACATAAAAGTGCTTGTGGCCACCTCCATACAAGAACTTTTTTTTGATTCCCTATAATTTGTAAATGGCAGAGGGAGGGATGCCCAAAAAAATATTAAATGGAGATGTCATGCTTGAGCTGCGGTAATTCTTCCTTTTATAGTTTGTCAACCTGAATCTGAAATATTTCCTTGTTTTGCTTCTCTTTTCTCAAATGAGTAAGTACTCAGAGATCAGATAGAATGCTCTTTCAAGAGCGACTGCCAAATATATGGTTAGCTAAGGTACAGTCAGTGATAGTGTACAGTATGAAAAAGTACATGGATAATTATTGCTGAAATTATATGATGGACATCTCAAGAAGATTAAACCTCATCCAACAGTTACTGCAAACTTGCTTGGAGGTTAAATGCAGAATTTAAATCTCTTCTGCAGAGTTTTAGCGGTCACTTTGTTTTGATATTTGATAGGATTTTCGTGCTCCAATGTGATCAAATAATAAACGCTGGAAAACACTATTTTGTCTAGTTTCAAAGAAATCAAGTTTTATGCATTTGGGAGTCTTCTAGAGGAAGTTATGCCCAAAATACTAAGTGGTGGTAAGGAAATATGAGATTGGGTCTTTTAGTATTTCCGAGTATTTGTTGAGTCCATTGCATTGTTTTATTATTTATAGAGTTATGTCAAGAGTCAGTGTTAATGTTCCTATGTCTTGATTGGGGACTGTTAGTCTTCATCTTGAAAAATATATTGACTTGGCATTTGCTTATGCTTGGAAGGTTTTATTCAAGTTAAGTCTACATAAACCACCCTAAGGCTTTCTCATGTGTATTGGTGTTTTGAATAGTGGGTTTTCATATTTGAACTCGTGGATTAGAATTTCACTTTAACTCTACATCTCTTTGGTGGATTCCATTGAGTGATGAGTTACTGACCTAAATCCTAAGGTGGATTTCTTAGGGGGTGAGCATTTATCCTATCATATGCCCTGTATCATGAGGGGTATCCTTAGGTGTTGAGCATTTCTGTTATCGCACTGGTATTACTTTCCAAGTCTCTGATCCTTCTAGTATAAGTTGAGGGAATCAACTTATGAATGATTGCTAACCTTGTGTTTCCTCTTTTTAAGGCTAGTGACTACGATCCACAGAATCTCAATAGATTCTGCTCTTCATTTTGTGCTTATTAAATTCTCTGCTCCTCCAAGTGGCTGGAGGGAGGAGAGGAGTTTTTTGAGCATATCTCAAGAAATTGGTAGAGTCTCCAGCTTTCGAGTTCTTCCTTGACTTAGACAAAGGGTTATTAATAACCTTTCACATGACCTGGTTTCACTTCTTACATGCTAACGAGTTGTCTTCAAAGAAATCTCTATAGACTATCTCTATTTCATTTCTTAATTATAATAATGAAGATTAAGCACTGGTGTATTGTTCCACTTCTGCTTATTCTTTTAATTTCTCTTTTCAGGTGTCAAAAAAATTGTCCAAGCACTTAATGGTGATGCAAAAGATACAGGAACAGGTGATATCAGGCCTTTTGATTAAGATATTTTTATGCATTGGTGATCGTGATGTTATAATATAAGAAATATGATAATGATCTCTGGTTTTCTCTGAGATTTACCATTTATGTAGGCTTTTTAACTGGGGTTTGCGATAATGCTCTTTTTGGTAGGTTAACTCTGCCAAAGCTATTGATAAAGATTTCAAAGCACTAAAGTCTAAGCTAAGTGATGATGGAATCTTGGATAAATCATTTGATGCCAACCTAATTGAGCTGCAGGGAAGAGGTGCTTCTGTTGCTTCTTTTTTGTTCAACAATAGTTTAATTTTCACCACACGCCTTGAGCTGAAATGTGTGTTCTGCCAGAGGAACAATTGGATCAACTGAGAAAGCAGGTAGAAAAGGAAAGTCATACCAAATGTGAGGAAGCTACTAGAGAATTCAATAACGTGAAAGTGGAAATAAAATCTAGGAAACATGAATTGGAGGAAAGACAAAGGAAGGTCGAGAGTGTGGTGGGAGAGGTATAGCACAATATCGAAACTCTTCTTTTATGTCACAAAACAACCCATCAGAAATTGATAATTCTGGATGATCTTGCCTCAGAAATTTTTCAAAGTGGTGATTATGTGTTTCCTTCTTTCTGAGTTTTTAGGTGGATTCCATTACCTCAAGTACCAATTCAATAAGAGAATCCTGTGCAGCTGAACAACAAGAGCTATTGCATAGATGCGAAGATATTATGAAAGAGGTACATTCGTATTTCATCCTTATGACTCAACACTACATGTATGTACCACATCTTGAAAATTCATTGATGAACATCTCCCTATCACATCTTGAAAATTCATTGGTGTCTAAAGTGCCATTTACTTGCTTGAAGCCTTTCTTATTTTTCCCTTACCCTGAAATGTAAACAGACGCAGTCTTAACTTTGTTTTGCTAAATATGTTGCAGGGTCTCTCTCTCTCTCTCTCTCTCTCTCAAAAGAATCTTATAATAGAATAATGTCACCACTGTTTTAATTTTCTAACCTCTAATCTAATAATCTTAGATGTCTCCCATTTTATTTACCCAAAAAGGGCTTAATACTTTGGATGGGTTTTTGCAGTTTCACCAATATTCGCACTCTATTGGAGCCGTTCTTCCAATAGCCTAAGTGTAGATGTGGAGATCAAAGAGGAGTCGTGTGGTTACGCACCCAAAGAATAGCAACATTTCTTCGGTACAGTTAGCTTGTTGGCTTCGAACTTGCATGAACACAATGCTTTTACTCTCCCTTGAGTTTCATCTACGTACGTATTTACTTTTTCTATCTTAAGATTGTGATGGTTCTGATGTAAGTAAAATCTAACACTGATCATGCTCATTGGAACTACGACTGTGGAAAGATTGCAAATCTTTCATTTGATCCATATAACCACTTTATTGAGCGAAACTAAATACATTAAGTAGGTTTTTTGCCCCATACATCAGAAGTCAATGGTGCAGACAAAGGTGGTGGGGGCATAACCTTCCCAAGAAGCATTGGACGTTTCCTTTATGAATTGCCTAGCTGACCAGTTAGTACAATTATCGGCTTTTCTGTTAGTTAAACAAAACTTGGTGCTTCTGAAATCTTTCACTAGCTTCAGAATTTCAGTGACTAAGGGTCTGCATCCAAATTTCCTTCTGATGAACTAGTTGCGAGGCTATGAATTTTGGCTGCCGCGGCATCAGTTTCGACATCAGATGTTCTAAAGTTTTGGCTTCGGCACAAAATGTGCATTCCCATATGTTTGACTTACAAGGACCACGTTTGAATTTGGATTTCAATTCGTAGGAGTTGACAGCACTCGATTCGTAGCAGTTAAACTTGAATTGCTTTGCAGTTTGAGTCTCTAATAAGTAAGATGCACCCGTGTACTTCTTGACTCAATTAATTACGTCTAACCCCCTGCAGTGTGTTCAATCTTGCATCATTCAAGAATGCAAGTAGAATCTCAACATGAGTCACGTTGTCGACAAAGAAAACAGAGTGAAGAAGAAGAGGATGAAAACACCAGATAAAATACAGTCCCACGACATAGACGGGGGTTCGCATTCTCAATCTCCGAGAGAAGGTGCAGATGTACTTCCCGTTTGTGCTTCTTCAGTGTTGGCTTTGATCTTGGACTCTCCTTATAATGAGCTTGCATGGCTTCGAGTGCTATTGTACTCGTTTCTCAGTCTCTCTAGCTCCAGTTCGAGTGACCGTCGTTCCCCTCTACTGTCGTCGCCCTCTCTGTTTACTTCCCTGTAGTCGTCATCCCGAGCGAAGACGCCACTCGGATTCCTTCTCAAATTTCATCATCATGGCAAGCAGGCAGCGAATGTCCTCGACAATCAAATGATTCACAGAATTTCAGGTCTGTGGTATGAGGTTTGTGGACTCAAGAAGGACTATATTAACGTAGGATGATCATAGAAGACAACAGCTGTTCACCAATTGCAAAATTTATTAGAAAGCATCAAGCACATCAAAATTATATTTCTCGATAAAAAGACTGAAAAATAAACGTAGAAAATACCAGAAGAATTACGAGATTGGTGGATTGTATCTTTTAGGTTAAATAGACACGACGGTAGATTCAAAGTTCAAGGACTTACTCATTGTATCAAATAAATCCATGCCCATGTAAAGTTGCTGCTGCACTATTCAGAAAGCAGAAGCAAATCCTCAAGGACATGACCTTGAAATCAACATTCATTTTGGTAATCGATGTGAGTTTTTATTAGGGGTGGCAAAATAAGTTAAATACACTTTATTTTAACTTGTCTTTTTACGTTCTTATGGATTTATAGTAGCAAGGTCCAATTCGATATGAATTTTAATGGGTCTATGAAACGATAAAGCGAAAGTAGAACACCAAACCTTCTGTGATGGCAAGATTCGACATTTCAATTTAACATTTTCTTTTAGGGAATAACAAGAATGAAGGTTGACGGCTTGACAGGAAGTCCAAATTTATGCTATTTGGTGCTCGGATGCAATGACCGGAAGGTTTACGGTTGGGGAAACTCGGACAAATCGCTAAATGAGGAATTAGACTTGATATGGCCAACGTGAACTGGGGATATGACTTAGTTCGGCTTATTTGATAGTGATTTTAATTGGGTTCTACAAACCCAAATCATCCACTTTGGTCTACTACTGTAACTTCATTTGAGCTAAACGTAATTTGCCAATTTCGCACAAAATTGGATCAACAAATCTAAATCATCACAAATTTAAACTTATTCATCACATGGGATGTGATTAGACCCCTTTGCTTCGCATCTACATTATATGTAATGATTATTGTAGAGAAATATCTATCTTAATGGGATCACATGAAATTCACATGATCAACGATATCCATTTCACTTACTATTCTAATATAGACAAGTATTAACATAATCGGGGATGCAATAGATGACTGAAACTTTAGGCAATCCTAGTGAAGTGTATCCCTCTCCCAAAGCTCTTCCTTTCTAGATGCAATGCCAAAGGAGGTGGATGTGAGCCAATTGTATCTAGCCAATTTTGCATAGAATGAGATTGATATGTCTCAATCATCACGCATTCGAACTCATTGATTAATTATCATATGATTTTACTTATCTCTTTTGCTTCGCATCCAAATAATACACAATGATCATCGTCATACAGGAAATTCACATGATCGATGTATGTGTCGTTGACCCAATTGTACAAACGGGACAAGTCTATGCAAGTATTAACGGTGGACGTTATAGATGATTGAGACTTAATGTGATCCTACTAGTGACGTGTGTCCGTTGTTGCATCCTAGCGAAAGATTTTCAATTTATTACGTGATGCGAATGCATGTAACAAAGGCAGATGAGGTGGACCAATACAATCATACCCGACTTGAAAATTAAAGTTGGTCCGAATTATATGTCCCTTGTGTGATTTGTCTCCCCCCGTTCCCATAAAAACTTGTTACGTGGGTAATTCTACCCCCTCCAAGGGCCAACAATGTTTCAAAATTTCAGAGCAACCAACGGACACGATGGAGGACACGTAGGCGCTGCGGACGACACGTAGCCGTAGACTCTTTAATTACCCCCTAGACCGAATTGGACGTCCAACTCCAAATCGGTCGTCGCCTGCATTAATCACGCCCCACCAAACAATAGATAAAAAAAATAAATGATAAATAATATCTTAGGCGGTCGGTTGTGCTGTTAAATAAATAATGTGTAAGAGTGAAAAAAAATACACTGTTTTCCCACTTTCAAATAATTAGATGACGAAAAACTAATCGATTTATAAAAAAAAGATTTTCATGAATTGAAAATAATAAATTCAAATTAAGAGAAAACCATTTCCCCTTTAGATAATAAGAAAAATGCTTTCTCTAAAGGAGCATTTGGTAAGGCTCTCTGGAATACGTGTTTCTATTTTTTTGTTCCCCGAAATAAAAATAGAATAGAAACGTATTTGGTAATTTTTTTGTTCTTGAGAATAGATTTTGAAAAAAAAAAAAAAAATAAAAAAAAATTGTTTCTTGTTCCAAGGAACAACTCAAGAAATAAAAAACAAGTTTTTTCTTTGTTTCTTTCTCTTCCTCTCTTCTTCCCCTCTTCAGTTGCTGGCCTCGGTGTTGGCTGGCGACTGGCCATAGAGGTCTGGCAACCTCGTCGACCCCCGACGAGGTCGTCTTGAGCTCACCATCCACTAGCGAGGCCTGGCTTCACTTGGCCACCGCGAGGTTGACGTCGCTTGGGTCAGCATTGCCTAGGTGGCAAGTTGCAAATGCTGCGTGATCCCGAAAGAGAGCTTTACCAACAAGTTTCGTGAGAAGCCCCATTGTTATTGCTGATCGAATTATAATTAGCACAGCATTGGAAAAAAAGGGACAAGGTTGCAATTCAAATTATACTGAACATGCAATACTTTACTCGTGATCTTTTAAATATCTAAAACTTTCCAAATTGAAACTTGAATCTTTGTTATCTAAAAATAGACAAGATCTTCAATGTTGTTAGCAAGTTTTGTAAGGGCATTTGATAAGAATCGGGAAAATTACCAAAAATGTCATCATTGTATGTTTTGTCTTGAACTTTTTAAATTTGACAAATTTAATCATAATTTTTTTACTATTTGCAATCATTCCTGTTATGTAATTCAGATTGTTCGTCCTATTTCCTTTGCTCATGGCAGAGGCAGAGGCGGTGAGAGCCAAAGGAGCGATGGTAGCAGAGGCGGTTGCCATATCCTGGAATTTCACAGCCTAATTAGAAATCAAGAACATTTCACAGCAGTGAGAAGAGCTAGATCTTTCTGGGAAGACAATGTGTGTGTGTGCCTATTTCCAGTTGAAAATGTTCAATACCTTTTTTTAAGCGGAGGGTTACCTCTCTGAGCTTGCTGAACTAAATGGAGGGAAGCAAAGTGAGGCTTTGTAAGTGGAAGAATGGGAGATAGAGAAAGGATAAGGTGAGTGTGGTTGGCTCGAGGGCAGATTTGTTGCAGCTTCAAATATTGTCCAAGAAAAGCAATGAAGTTAGAGCCTTTGGTTTGCAGTGAATATGGACCACCCGTTCATGTCAGCTTGTTCTATCTAATAAATCCCAGTGCAATTACAAGTAAAGGTATAACTTGCAAGAACTGAAGAACCGAATAAAAGAGAACTGTAACATTGTTTTGAACAGATGACACAACAGGAACCACATTGAAGTCCAGCATAGTAATAAAGTATTGTTCAAATAACTGGAACTTTCACATAAAAAATTAATCACAACTAGCCAAAGTCCTAGATCAGATTGGGCACCACGAGCTGGGGCTTTCAGGTACTGTTGCCTCCTATGATGTGAACCTTAATGATGCGACTGGTGACTCCATTTTCCTTCAGAAGCTCACGTATACACCGGTCGTTCTTCTTTAAATTTATATGGCGGCATAAGGCCCCCCAGCCGGTGATCCAGGTGCGGCTGTCTGTCCACACCTTAACTGTCCCTCTCCATGTCCTCCCAGTGGGATCGTGGAACAAAATGGCCTGAGGTAACTTGAGTTCATAATCGATAAGGACATTGCGTGGAACATACTGCAACGAGACAGGTGAGTGTGATGAGGACTCTATGTCAATAATTCTAAGCCAAAATCTCTCATTTGTAAAAATAAGTGTTCTGTAATGATCATTCTCTAGACCAAGAAAGAAAGAGTGACATTGCAGCAAAATTGACGGACTGTGGATCTATGAAGGCAAGAGAAAAACATTCATAACGAGTTCACACTTCTACAGGATAAAAAATGCAAGACGAAAAGCGGGATTGAAGAGCAAGCATACCAAGTAAGAACTTCTTAGAGCCTAGATCACCATCACGAAGTAAGGATTTTTAAGGTCGAGATACCCCTTCACATCGATAGGATCTTCATTAGCAGCTTTTCACTCTTCAACGTTCCCTGAATATAGATAACACTAGGAGAGTCAAACAAACTAACAAATTCACCGTTTAGAAGCTATGTACACCCAATATAATCAAAATGTGCTGAAAATTTAAGAATCTTAAATGATTTCTATTACCTTCTTTTTTTGACCGTTTGCTCCTGCCTTCATCCTCCTCCTCCTCCTCGTTGTCCTCATCATCATCATCACTGTCATGCTCTTGGACTTCACTTCCTTCTTCTACCTCCCAGGGAGGGCGCATTCTTACTTCTCGCATGCGGAGTGCCCATAGAGAACAACTCTGAACACACCAGGACTCTGGTAGGAGAACCATAAAGTCATTCATCTCCACTAAGTTGCCCCGCACAAATTCTTGCCAGCCGTCTTCAAAATAGGCGTCCCGTGCCTCCAAAGTCACCTTCACATGTCATTGCCACAATGATCACTAAAGGTGACTTTGCAGGCACGGGACTTCTATTTTGAAGATAGCTGGCAAGAATTTGTGCGGGACACTTTAGTGGAGAACAATGACTTTATGGTGTTCTCCTACCAGAGTCCTGGTGTGTTCAGAGTTGTTCTAAATGGGCACTCCGCATGCGAGAAGAAAGAGTTCGCCCTCCCTGGGGAGGTAGGCCACGAACAAGCAGAGGATCGTTACCTGCGATGATCGTGGCCTATTACATTAGTTGGCAGCAGAGTCAGAGCAACCTCGGTTTGAACAAGCAGAGGATCGTTACCTGCGATGATCACTGATCAGACTTGAATAAGGCGACCACGGGAATGACTGCAACCGCTGGACTCAACAAAACAAACAGAACTCGTCCTGTTTTGGGAGTGGTCGTTCTGTGTCTCTGTTTTTGGAGGTCAATGTTTCGTGGCCTCTGATGGTGAGGCGAGAGCAATTTGTGGGCTTTCTTGATTCCAGTTCTGGGACTCGTTCCAATGCCGCCTCTGCTTTCTTACATGTATGTAAGTCGGGTTCTTTCTCAGATAGATTATCAAGCTCATGCTGGCGGTGAACATGGAGGCTTCTTACTATATCGTCAAAACAGAGGGCTGTTGTGCATCAATGCGGTGGTTACCCATCAATTCTAATTTCCTTTCTTTCCTCCGTTCAACCAGATTGACTTTGTTCCAATTCAGGAACATGGTCAACTTTCCTTTCCAATTTTTGCTCCATTTAATGAAAGACACTTTTTTCCATTTGCGGACATCATCAGTGTGCTGTTCCAGAACCACCTCAGTCATGAATTTGATCTAAAATAAAACGAATTATCTGCTAATGAAAAAAATTCATTGTTAGGGAAGAGACAGTTAAGCAGTATAATCAAGCAAAAACATACCTTATTTCTTTTCCTTGAAAGCTTGCCATCTCACTTATACAGAAATAATCCACGGCCTTCGTACCATAAATGGCCTAACGGTCAGCGAAAAATCTGTTTACTGGTAGCGTTCGGTGCATAATTATGTTTGCATCTTGCGGGACTCGAACTGGCTGAGGCGGCATGTCGTCCGGCCTCGCGTGTGCGGGCTGCCATTACAACGTACTGCAGGAATTAAAATGAATACAAATATTTACATATTAGGGATTAATTTCTGATACAACACAGAGACGCGGCTCTAACACGACATGAATTTGTTGAGACACCTGAATACTAATTTGAACACGACATAATATGATGCGGTCAACTTGAAATCGACACAAATGGTAAGCTTTCATAAATGATCATTGGCTGCCTCCATCTCATTGATATTTTTCTCTTTATTGACTAGATACTTTCGAACTATTCCGGAAAACAATTTTTGATCAGAAATGGTTTTTTCTGATTATGTTCCCGAGAACAATTTCTGAGCAAAAGAACACGCTTGATAACTATCCAAAATTTCTATTCCGGGGATAAAAATGCGTTTTGTAAAATTCTTAAATTCTTTTGTTTCTTTTAATTTTTTAATACTTTTATTATATTTTTCTCTTTTTTCTTTTTCTTTTTCTCTTCTTCCTCCTTCTTTGTTGTGGCCGGCGATTGGCTGGGTGAGGTTTGGTGAGCTCGCTGGAGCCTTGCCAGGCCTCACTAGCCGATGTGAGGCTTGGCCTCGTCGGGCCACCGCCAGGCGACGCCGACTTGGAGGTGGTCCGACGAGGTTGCCAGCCCTCGTCTGGCTGGTTGCTGGCCATAGTTGAGGCAGGCGACCGACCAAAGGGAAGAAGAAGAAAGGGGAAGAAAAGAAGAAAAAAGAAAAAAATAGGAATTGATTCTAGGAATTGTTCTCGGAGCAAGAAGTTATTTTTTTTCTATTTCTTATTTCTGTTCCAAATTTATTCATGGGAACAAAAAAATAGATTTTTTGTTTTTAGGAACATAATTATTTTTTTTACCAAACAGGACCTTAATAACTTTGACGGAATTGGCTGAGTACAAAATTTTGTCCCAAAAAGAAATGATCTGACATATATTTGTGAGGACGATAAATCCCATGTAAATTATCATATTGAATATGAACTTATGGAATCATCATATCGGCAATGAACTTAAATATCGATTAAGTTCTTACTAAAGAAAGATTTGTTTATCATCTTTATTGATTTCAAGCATGAAATCAATCACTGCAAAAATGTAGATCATCAAGATGTTACATCATGTATGTTTCGAAATGAGGGACAAAACTAGAAGTACTTCAAAATTAGGATGCATCGTGCACCTGCAGCAAAAGGTAATGAGAACCCGTGCCACAGCTTTTGTAAAGCCATGCATTATTTTCTCCTTTTCGTAGTGCAATGGCATGCGACGAAAGAGAACCCTAATTTCCGTTGCATGAAATTTGACCTAATTGTTCTCTTGCAGCACCTAGTCGCTCTACACTTTTACAATAAGGTTTAGGACTTCTAGTGCAATTATTCGTTTCTCATTGACATGACTTCAACCTTAGTTGTTACAATGCACTTCGCAGAAACTAAAGAGATGACAACTTTAAAATCTGATTCAATTGGTAGTTTGGCTTGTACTTGACTTCTCCTTTTGAGTTTCTGGTGCATCTGAAGTGTGTTTTGTGACTAGATTGAATGTTGCAATAAAATGTTACATTCTTCTTAGATCTATTTGTTCTTTCCCCTGAACTTTGAATTTGGACGTGTCTGTTGTGAGCAACAACAGCACATCATAGCTTTTTATTTTTATTTTTTATTTATTTTTATTTTTTATTCCCGTACTTAATAGGATGGGATTAATTTGTCAACACAAAAGATGAAGTTTTTTGGAAGGATTTATTTTGTCGGTAAATGATGCTTTCATGACCTAACGTATGCTGAAGACATAAGCATCATTATATCCAGAGTGAACTTCTACTTACACGTTTTACGTACCTATAAGCCTAGTCAATGAGTCCCACATTGTATGGGGGTGATCCGTTCTTGAATCCGGTCCGGTCCCTCTTTAGAATTGAGAACCAGACCAAAGGACCCGTTTCTAGTTTTCATAATCAGAGACTAGATTGGCCCAGTTTGGGTCCCAAGTGATCGAAAACTAGGAACCAGACCAAAACCTGCAGAAACCACATACAACTAGTTGATTTGGTTTGGTTCGATCTTGTTTATGAGCCGGACCTTATGCACATCTTTTGTCAAACTTCGAGATCTTAATTTAATTAATTAAACGTGCAAATCAATCTAATTTAAAGTCATCACTAATTTATTATGGATAGATTAGAAACCCAAATACAATGTGAATAAATATTTTACTTCTACGAATTAGAGATGTCATTTTCTCATAAAAAAACGACCTTTGATATTGCTGTACGCACTTTTGTAACTTTTCGTCGATAATGACCCGTTTACATCAATTTAGGCTCACCTCATGCCCAAACCCGTCTCTTTCGGTTTTTCCATGACACAATGTTGGATGTTTTCTTGATGCAGTTCAGCTTGTCGTAAAAAAGAAGAAAAGATGTGTAGTCGAGCTGTCTAGTCGAGTTTCTATATGAAGTAGCTGGAGGATAATGCTGAGTTGCAGGCCGCTTAGTACAGAGTCTTGAGACTGATGGTCATTGGCCAATGCGTCTTTTAATGAGACTTGGGCCTGGCAACACCACCGCCACCTCCTTGACAATTAAACAAACTTAGGTTATTGACGAATGGGGAGCTAACTTCAGTAGATGAGATAAAAAGATTATGGGTTGTAATACCTATGGAACTACATAAATCGTGGTTTTGTAAAATTTATAAATTACACTCCCAATTTAAACTTAAAGCTTACAGCAGAAAAAGTCACGTCAATAACAGTAATTTTTAATTACTTGCATCACGATTTTTCATTTTACCTAGTTTTCAATCCTTTGCACGAGATGTACTTTGGAAATTTTCTATTGAGAAAAGATGACCAAAGAAACGCATCTAGGAAATTTGAAGTAAAACTCGCATTATCTTTTACTAGTCGATTGTTGTACTTTTGCAAGGTGTAGTTGCTTTACCATTGACAAACCGAAAAAAAGCTCATTGGGCTGTTTTGCTAAGGAGATCGATCTTCTTTCTACACACTTCGGAGTTGTATCCCTGCCTACTTTAGTTTTTCCCCGGGCTTTTGAAAATGGGAAGTGGTCCTTCCTCAACCCAAAACTTATGATCATGCAATTTACTTGTTGATTATTGTACAAATCGGGCATGCCTAGCAAATTTCTCTGATTTCGACAACATCTATGAATATCTTGATTTCTCTTAGTGTGCATTGGAAATTGCTTGCGTGAAATTAATTCTTCGCTAACAAGATCAGCAAGTTCGTCCCCGTATTTCGAGAAAACCTTTTTGAAATCCTCTGCAGATTGAAATAAATTTGATGGCATTCTTCCATAAATTGGTCATCACCACAGGGCCAAAATACTGATATTCAATCACCCGTGAAGTTCATGGACCCATAGGTACAGAGAACGTGAGCTAGTAGAAGGGAAGGAACAAACTAAAACAGCTGCGCACATACCATGCAAGCCAAATTTGCTCTGCGGAGGTAGAGGCGGAGGACGCTCGGGACCCAAGGCGAGGCTCTCAGGGGGCGAGATGTGCCAGAGGCAGATGACCAGCGAGGCTTTTGGGGAGGCAGAGCCGGAGGCGAAGGCGCGAAGAAAGAAACAGAGGACGTCTCGGTCCTTCTCTGTTTGTTCTCTTGTGATGCGAGGAGAGAGAGAAAATAACCCAAAAAATTCAATTGAGGAGAGTGAGAAATTCTTTGGGCGGGAGCATTATGCATTTATTCACCACCTTTTCATGCTCCTACCCCGCCAAGCCGAGCCGAGCCAGTTGAGAGAACTTGCCGTTCCATTTTCCAGCGGGTCCCGCTTGGGACACGTGTCGGTATCTCATTGGTATGTGCGCACCAGGTCAGCGGATGACGTGGCGCACACATACCACTGAATATTTTCTCCAATGCGAGGGAGAATAACGGGCCCCACATTTCAGATTTAGTAATTTCGAATTTTCATTTTTTAATATTAAAAAAATATATTATTATACTTTATATTATTATAATATCAGTTTAATCTGAATGAGTGGATGGAATCGGAACCAGACCGGTTCCTTAAGAACTGTTGATTTTGGGCCAGTCTGGTCCTGATTTAGGCGATCCGGATGGTTTCAGATTCTTTTATACACTCCTAATTATTATCCCTCAACTCCACTGGAGATAAACAGAATAAAAAACTTAGAAATCCGACTGATTTCTCAATTTGCTTATTAATTATAAAAAAAAGCTTACTGAAAGACAATCTCGCCCCCAGACTGTTGGACCACGTAAAAAGCGCACGAGATAGTTTTTCTGTTTTCTTATTCAAAACACGCGAGATGGTTAAAAGAACAAAAGAAGTGCTATCTGGATCTTTCGACAGAAGTTGTAACCATAGAGGAACAGCATCTCTTTAATTCCCATCATCCTTTCATTCTCTAGAAGAGATCAAAACCAGCATTAAAGCAATTAAGCTAAAGGCACAGCCCATGTTGCAACAGAGAGTTTGCATGTGCACTAGGAAGGGTCCCCCTTTCTTGAGACAAAATCTTTCACAAAACCGCAATTTACTCGGTCTCCAGGTTTAAACACACAGCCCTTCAATTAATAAGATGAATAAGTGTATTGGAAATCGTAAGACTTGTCACAAAAGTACAATTAAGTTCTAAAATTTTCAAAAAATATAATCAAGTTCTAAAAGTTGTCACGAAAGTGCAATCAAGTTTTAAAATTTTTAAAAAGTGCAAACAATTGAAGGACTTGATTGCATTTCATAGATTTCATAACTCAATTGCACTTTCGTGAGGAATTGTAAGTCTTCTAATACATTTATCCCTTAATAAAAAAGGCCAAATCTATGTAGTTCACAACTTTCGGAAAAAAAAAAAAGATTGATCGATGTCGCCCAATGTCATAGAACAACAAAGGGACTACACAACAAACCAAACTTTTACTGGAGCCATTGACCAAGCTAAGAAACCATTTTGCATTTCAACTCACATGAACAAATTTGCTTCTATCCATCCTTAGTTGTATCAAACAAGTTAAGTCATTGAGGCTGTTAAGATAATCTAAACAAGCTTGGTTTATAACAAATGTGCAATCTTATGGTAGTACCTTTTAGTGCTAGGGTATACCATAATCATATGTGTCATGTAGTTTCATCTCCCATAATATCAAAATAGACAAATTTCTTTGTTATTGTCATGATCCATATCTACGAGCGAGAGAGAGAGAGATTAGGCAAGGACAAACTGCTAGGTTTAGATATTAGTAAAATCATTCAAAGCCCCACTCCAAATCCTTCTCAAACCAATAGGGCTATTTGAAATGATAATAATGCAAGCCTAGAATTGAAATGGGAAGAATCTCACAAATTCACGCTAATTAATTCATTTTTCTAGCCGGAAATGCACAAATGGAAAGTATTGCCAACCCTTTTTCATAGTTCGATACTAAAGATCTCGAAGTTGCACAACAAGAATGGTAAAGATATTTCATGATTCATTGCTTAAGAATCTGAAGATGCACAAATAACTTCTTGTAATCAATCCATAATTATTGTCGACTCTTTCTCAACTCTCTTGACCCAAAGAAACAAACTCTCAATACAAACTACGTTGTACGATCTAAACCTTAAAAGGAAAAAGAGCTCATTGCAGTATTCCAAGCACCACATGATCGACTACGACAAGAAAGATAAACAGGCTACGGAGACATCCAAAGATAGATCGGCCAAATAATATCAAATCTAATAAGATAGAAAAAGCATGATCGTTCACCTCTGCGATTTGAATCTCTCACCCCTTTTGTGAACCTTCGACATGAACTCGCTTGGGTGGCAAACTAGAGGTACAGAGGAGAAAGAAAGGGTAAAGTTTTTGAGAAAATAGCTTTTATGTCACGAAATAAGAAATCTTATCTAACTTTATTCCACTCTCACGTGCAATATTTTCATCTGTGATGTATCCTTTTTAACTTGGCCTTATCCTATCTTATACTACAACCAAACACACAATCTTGCCTTAATCCTAGTCACCAAACCCAACCTTTAGTTTAAACTTTTTTTTTAATGTATTTAAGTTTTAAAACTTTCACATATATTTATTTTAGGACTTCGTTTAAGTTCCTCAACTTTTTTTGGAAATGGAAGATCACATGCGGTCTTTTTGTTTTTATCTCCATGGCTGTAAACACGATTATGGTGGCTATTCGAACATGAAATGACATTGTTTGTATAGTGTCACGTAAAAAAAAAAAAAGGTTTGAAAATTTAGAAAAGATTAAAAAAAAAAAGACAAAAAAGATTTACAAGATAAAGCTGTGGTCACCGGTGGCCTGGCGAGGGCCGGCCATTCTCGCCCCGGCCCAGATGAGAGGTTGTTGGCCTTCCTCGATGCAAAGAGGTTGGCCGCGGCCGCATTCTTTGAGCACAATCCCTTCCTCAAGACTCCTCTTTCATTCGTCTTTCTATGTTTTTTTACATGTTCACAAAAAAACAAAGAAAAATTGATAAAAAAAAATACCACGTAGATTTCTCGTCCACTTGGAAATAATATGGCTAGTGAAAGGATTCAAACATCAAACTCGAACAAGTTTAGAATTTAAATGTTGGTTCGACATGAATTTCGAATTGTTATTGCCATTATCCCGTTCACAACTATCCTCACCCAATAACCTAAAAATAATTTTAAGAAAGGAGGCATTTTACATAAGAAGCAACCCATTGAAATTTTAGGACGAGAATGACAACCATTCCTAATTAAAAATTGATTTTTTAATTTTTTTCCATTGACAAGTTTTTGAACAAAAATATACGTTTGATAGCGACACAAAATTTTTATTCTAGGAATAAAAATTCGTTTGATAACGACACAAAATTTCTCCATCTTTGGTGATCGGCGAACAGCGGGCGGCAAACGAACAGGCAATAGGCGGGTGGGCGACGAGTGGCGAGTGGATGGCCGAGTGGTGAGCGGGCAGACAACGGGTCTAGTAGGGAGGATAAGCGATGAAAAGAGTTTTTATTTCTCTCTTTTTTTTCCAACAATAGAAAAGTGAAAAAATTTTACTTTTGATTTATATTCCAAATCTATTTTTAGAGTAAAATTTTGTTTTAGAAATAGAAAACTAAAATTGCATTACTTAGCAGATTTTTGATTCAAACATATTTTTAGGAATCGAAAAATAGAAAAACAGATAAATAGAATGATCATCTCTTGTGCCTTTATAATCGCCACTAGGAATGCGACCCAGTAGTGAGGAAATTGGGGGTGTGGGGATGCTAGTATAATAGATACGGGGTTCGACTCCCGCACTTTGTAAAGAGGCATAACAAAAGTCTAAAACTGAGTTTATCCTCAAATTATTTCCTTTCAAATTCCGCTTAATTGGAAATTGAACTTTGAACTTTGAGCCGACCTAAATTACTCGTATCTAGTTGGTATTTTGGTAAGGTCATGGTGAGAGGCTAATTCATACTGTTCGGTCCATCCCAAAATGATCTCTCCGGAGGGTAGCATGCAGCTCTAATATACCTCGGTTTGTTGGGGTTGACGCAACATTGAACGTGATAGACCTTGTTTACAATCATACTTCTCATGTCGGGTTACTCTCTAGGACTTGTTCATTAAAAACTTCTATAATATAAACTTTTGTAAATTGCTTGATATCATCCTTGAACTTTTCTCGTTTGGATCCTTGAACAACATGTTTTTTGAAGTCCTTTTGTGAACTTCGACAAATTATTCCATGCCATCTCTAAACTTTTCTCGATCGGATTCTTGAACTGTATGTTTTCTTCGATGGCTGCTTGATGTTCAGTGTGGCTTCCATCAAATCCATACTCAAATTCTCTCAGACATTCTGCACTTTGCTAAATTTCCACCTAAAGTTAGGTAATGCAAACTTGATTACAAGCCCCACATGAGCTAGGTCTCTGCTTTTGTCACTATATCAAGGCTAAGAGAAAGTGCCTTGCATGCAGTCGCAACCTTACCTAGGCTGCTAGGCACGACCAAGGAATGCAACCCTAGCCCATCTTTGTGTGAGTGCATGCGTGTTTTCTTTTTCTTCCTCACTAACCTAATTTTTTGGACGTGATGGACACTTAGGGCACACATGGTACAATTTATATTGCTCTATTTTTCTAATTTTTTTTTAATTTTTTTTTAGAATAGGTCTGGAATAGAAATCCGTTTGGTATCATAATTTCATTTTTCTATTTCTAGAACAAATTCCTACTCTAGAAATAAATTTTGAATAGAAATCAGAAATTAGAAATTTTTACTTTTCCATTTATTAAAAAAATAAAATTCCAACACATTAGGATACATATATTAAATGTATATTTTTATTTTAATCAAATTAATTTGATTCAAATTCACAAATAAATAAATAGATAATAATAAAATTGATTATAATGAATTTATACTAAAAATCGTGAATCACATAAAGTAAAAGTTAAAAGAGAAGAGAAGACTAAATTTTCCTCATTTCTCCCTTTTATTATTTTTATTACTATTTATTTTCTTACATATTTACATTTTGACCCATTATTTATTAAAAAAATTAAATTGACTATGTCGAAATCGCATGTCGGAATTCTGAACTCACATGTTGAACCGTGTCAAGAGAATTGACCACATATCAAATCTTTCGACACCTATAAACTGCATGTCGAAACATGTCAAAGTGTAATTCCTAACTCGCATTCTGGGAGAGTTGATCACACGTCCGATTTTTCAACATCTGTTGACCACGTGTCGAAATGTGTCAAAGCATATCAAACATGTGTCGAAGTGTCGAATACATCTAGAAGAGTGTCGATGCTTCCTAGATACAATCAACGTCTACCTTCTAACGTAACATGGCAAATGCTCATATGAATTTTTTTTGAAATTAAAAAATATATATATATATATATATATTTTATTTTCACTCTCTTTTTTACCCTTCCTTTTCTTTTCATTTTCTTTTCATTTTCTTTTCATTTTTACGTATTTTTTCCTCTTCTTCCTCCATCAAATCGCCCGGCCTCGGCGAAGACCTTGATGCCCTCACCAGGGTCGACCTCACATGCCTGGGGCAAGGCTCGACCTCATCATTGGCGGCTCCAATTCATTACCCACACCGAGGACGTACCACACATAATATACAAAATTAGATAAACCCGTGTCTACTTTTTAGCTTCCCATAGCTTGGCCCATAAAGCCATATCAAACTCCAAAACAGGAGTAACTTCTCTAAGCACTGCATAGATGCACACACATCGAATGTTCATAGTATGTCCTCGTCTTTGGAGGTTGTACACGCCATAAGATGATCAGAGGGAGCGACATTTCACACAAGGATCCTAACTAGCAGAATCCTGTATTATTCATGATTCAAACCGACGTGAGAAATCTATCAAACACAGTCAGTTTCGGCTATTACACAAACTGATCAAGGTACTGATCCACGGTCGTGTATTATTTACGATTCGAGTTGATGTGAGAAATTACCAAGCACAGTCGGTTTCGATGATCAGACAAACTGATCAAGGTACTGATCCACAGTCGTGTACTCGATATCGGGATAGAGTTCCGAAGCTTCCACTCCAAACGATGGCTCAATCTCGAAGTTGGTTTGGTCTCCGTTCACGAAATAAGAATGTAATATGGCTAACGTGGCGGCATCGAGTGGAACCGCCGCCTCTGCAATATGACCGGAAAAGTAGACCAATCGAAGCTTGAGAATGGAGATAATATCACGTACTTAAATCTGATAGAAAAGCATCCCTAACCTTGAATGTTCTTCAGAACCTGCTCCTCTGGAACATACACCCTCTCTAGGTTCTTGCCAATCTTTCTCTCCCACAAAGACACAAGATCATTAAATGAGTAGGTGTTGGCAGGAGGTCTGACGTACAGAATTTTGTTCAAGGTCCTTGGATCATCCACAGATTTGATGGTATAGATGCCAATGTCATCCTCCTTGTTAAGCACCGCTGTATATTGACCGGAAGATTTTTAGAATTTGGCCGATAAATAAATCACAGATCCATCAATGTCCCTAAAGTTACTTTCAGCTAGTATTTAATAATAAAAAAAAATCTCTTGGTAAATAGATTCACCAGAAACTTGGCGTCCGCCAAATGTTCATACATCAAGATAACCATCTTTATATGCTAAAAAGACAGAACTGTGTCAAGATAACCCACATGATAAGATAACCCTCATGACATTCATATCATCTATTAGTCCCTAAAATTGAAGACTAATGGATGCAAAAGGCCCAATATCTCTAGATAAGGAAATTGCTTGGAATTCTCAAGCTTCAAGAACTACTCCTCACTCTGATCACTACCGTAATTAAATCGTGAAAGATGTACAGAAAAATCTCAATGGCTTAAAATGCGCAATTCAATGAATTGCTTCTTACCTTTTGCCTTTCCATCCCCTAAGATGACAACTTTATCTCTAGGGCAAGCTGTAGCCCCGGGCTGTGACAATGTCGGAAGGAAGTAACCCGCAAAACAGTTAGAACATACATAGGTATAAGGGATTCCCTCGGCCTCAACAAGGCGGCGGATCTTAGCCTTAGTGGCAAGTAAAGCTTTCACTGGCTCCACAGCATGGACACGATCCACATCACATCCAAACTCTGAAGGCAAGAATCTCTAAAAGGAAACATAATCAAATCATGAGAAACATCTTTATAAGAAAGCAACAAAAATTTAGAGCATATTCCCTTTAACCAACAAACTTATATGAATTTTGGCAAAAAAGAAGACAAGAAGACAGAACTTATGTGAGACTGAAATTCATGTTGTTTCAATATGTTACTATAACAGAGGAAAAAGTGATTATAAGTGAATCAATAAATTCAGCAATTAAGCAAATTCGACCCCAACTACTATTAGAAAAATAGAAGAAACTGTCAAGTATAAAATTGGCAAACATTCTGCTTGCTTGGACACTTTCACAAGTAATAAGATATCAGGTAAGTACTACTCAAAAGGACCATTTCAAGGAGTAACTAGTTCATGTTTCCCGCACTGTCAGTTATCCTTCAACTTACAGATCACTTCTACACAAATACATGACCATTTAAGAAAAACAAGTTAAAGTCTGCAGATAAATAAGACCATCCATCCCAAGTCTTCAAAGCGAAGCTCACAAGGAGAACAAGGTGCACTTATACCAGAAGAGAGAATAAGCTCACACATATATTTAAGTTTGGATCCACTTTATTTATTCTCTTTTTCCTTTAAGGAACTCCTATTTCTCTCCAGCCAGACGCACCAAAACAAGCAAACGGGTGTTGTTTTCCATATCCTGTCAGCATTCCTCCTTTTCTTATAAAGAAACCAGCTTAGCAAAACTTCTTTCACCAAGTACAGCATGACCTATTGAACACCACACATAGTAGCAGCTCTCAAAGCTCTCTGGTCGCCCTAGACTGTAGCAACAAGTGGTTAGAACTTTCACCTTTGTGCTCACCCATAGAACACCAATTAAAATACACCTTACCCCCTTCTAAGATTTTCACCAGTTCAAATTGCTCCTAAGAAGCTTCACATCCAAAAACGGCAACCTTTATAGTAACAAGAATGAAATTATTAGAAACAGCACCACCTTGACATTCCCAGCTGCCTTAATGGCAGCAACAATCTTGACTTGGTCCTCTACTTGTTCTGTCCCAACTGCAGAGATTACCACATCAACCTGCTTAATTGCGTTCGGTAGACTCTCTTGATCGTGAATGTCTCCCTGAGAATCAAATAACCAAGGAACCTCAATAAGCAATCGATAAAGTCAACAATCATCAACAAGATTTGTCTACACAGCAAAGTGCAGCTCCGTAGCTATAGCTGTCTCATAAACAGCTAAAGCATACGGAAGTTTCCACAAGATTTTGTCTGAAAATGTGCACGCTTGTATCATCATGCAAAGCTGAGATTTCGTCAGGCATTTGAAAAAGGAGATGAACGTGAATTATTTCTCAGAACGGCGAACGATATTAACGGCAGGTGAAGCTTCAATCCCTCGAAGCAGAACCAGGTGCGGCAACAAACACAATCACACGGAAATAACTACTCACATGAATTAAATTGACGCCTAAGCTCCTGAAGCCTTCGACGATGTTGGCCTTCGCGGGGCTGGAGAGAGCGGACTCCCTCACGAGAGCGAAGGTAGGGTGGCCGGACTTAGCACTCGCTTCCACGATGGACTTTCCGAGGTATCCAGTGCCTCCAATCACCAGGACTTTGCTCTTCTCGGCCATCTCGGAGGGCTCTTTCTGTTAAAGTCAACGCCTAAAATGAGAACAAGAAGCCGCAAGTATGAAGAAGCAACGAGAAGCTGTTGAAGTCAAAAGTGTCCCAATTGGAATTTGCCTGTTGAACCTTCCTTAAATGGAACAACAGGAGAAAGAAGTTTCGGTCAAAAAGCAGGGGCGCACATTATAATAATATTATATCCTGTCACAAGCTGCGAGTGGAGCCTTCAAGAAGCAGTGAACACGTCGGTCAAAATTAAAAAAAGGGAAGCAGGGTTCAACGTGCTAACTTGGGCTTGAAGAAAAAGTTAGCGGCAGATCCTTTCACATTAAAGTCAACGTGCTAACTTGGGCTTGAAGAAAAAGTTAGCCGCAGATCCTTTCAAATTAAAGTCGGGAATGAAGGCGAGTGAAACTTCACCTATATATAAGGCCTAAGTAACAACGATACTGACACACAACATATCACGACGCATTGATACATCGTTTTTTAAAAAATAGAGAATTTTTATACGTTAGGATACGTTATATATTAAATGTAATGATATTCACAAATAAATAAATAAATAATAAAAATCTATAATGAATTTACACTAAAAATATTAATCGACCATTTATTAATATTATTCTTTGTTTTAATTTAACAAATTTAATTTCATTCCAATAATCCATAAAATTTAGAGAAAAACAAGCAATTCACATTTTGTACTCGCACGTGTCAGACGTGTCGAAAGAAAAGAGAAAAAAAAAAACTTAAAGGGATGAATTGTGTATCATGGAAAATGAAATTCAGAAGAGAAAAGAATACAAGATTTTTCTTTTTTCCCCATTTATTATTTTTATTATTTTTTTTATTTTTTCACATATATTTTAACCCCTCATTTATTGAAAATTTTTAAAATTGATCTCACGTATCGGAACCACATGTTGGAAACTCGCATATCGGAATTCCTATAGGAGAGTGTTTGGAAAGTTGACCAGGTGTCGGATTTTCCATACGTGTTGACCGAGTGTCGAAAATTGTCCGAAAGTGTGGGAGGGTGTTGGACATGTGTCAGGTTGTTCGACACGACATAAAAACTCTTGAAGAATGTCAATACTTCTTAATATAAAGCTTCACGTGAAGCATTTGAAGATAGGCCAAAATGCATCAAAGGTGAAAGAGAGGCTTAACAACCTCAAGCCACCGGAGGTGGAGTAGAGAGCCTCAAGCTAAGGAGAGGGCCTCGCGCCACACACAGGCACAGAGCCTCAGTAGAGAGGAAGCCACCAGGTACAAAGGTGAGCTTTAGGGAAGCCACACGTATGTGAGCTTCAAGGAAGACTCTAGTAGTGAGAGCTTCATAATAGGAAGTCACCAAGTGCAAAGGCTAACTTCTAAGAGAGAAGCACCGCAGCCTCAGTAGCTCTGTGTGATTCGAAAAAGGAAAATAGAATAGTTGAGTGTACGCATGCATCGGCTAGTTTGAGTGTGAAATTTGATATGTGGTGTGAGAGTGTTTATTTTAAGTGTTGTACTTGTACCGTAGTTTAGTATAATAAGTGTGTTTCTTAATTGTCTATTATGATTTTCTCGTGTTACCATCACAACGCTTCCGTGGGTATTAGAGGAAAATTGTGCATTCTACACTTTCACGGTGGAGGGTGCTTTTTCCTAGCTAACTTGCTCCATCTTGTGCTGCGATTGTTGCCTGTTGGCGCGCGTCAAGATAAATAGTAATTTCATTTTGATTTCAAAAGGGCATAATTGTCTTTTCAGTGAATTGACTTTCCACCCCATTATCCTTCGCTTGGAAAATGAGCACATGCAAAGTGGACCACGAAAGATAGAAGAAATTTTACGGCGGAAAATGCGTGCATAAAAATTACTTATCTATTGATTCTGTCGAATTTGGCCGTTGATGTTGTTAGTGCTAGTATGAACACCTAGAGGGGGATGAATAGGTGTAAAAACATTTTTTCGCAAAGAACAATGAAAATATTTTACTTTTAAAACAAAGTTTGAAGAATAACACACTTTGAATAAGTTCATGCTTTAGCAGTTAAATAAAATAACGAACAAAATAAAGAAGTTTAGGGAAGAGAATATGAACAAAGAATTTATAGTGGTTACTGACTGGATTCCACTATGAATCAAAAGAAGATTTACAATATTGTGATCTCGATTACTCAATGAGGAGTCTCTACTGCTCTCTCACGAAGTCACACTATAAATACCTCTCTTTTGAGTACAATTTTGAGCTCAGAGTAAGAAGTAACAAGGGAATGGAAAGCTTCAGTCTTTGGAATTTCTCTTTTACGCGCTCTCTCGAACAACTGGAAAGTTCTCCTTAAATACTCTTTCATGCCTTCTCGACTGTTGGCACTTTCCAAAGGAATTCTTCCAATCAACCCGTTGGACAGAATCAATCAAAGAGATCTCGATCCGTTTGATGATAGTGATGAAAGCCCGTTAATCATGTTCGTCCATACAATCGGGATCTCGCCTCCATAAGTAGATTCTTTCCAAAAATACTTGTCATTCAAAAAAATTTGATGCATCCAAATTGATTCCAGTAAAGATATCCAATCTCGTAGGTGATATTTCCAACCGGGAGTCCATCTAACCAATCCCTTGAAGAAAGAAAGATAATCCCTTATCTGGAAAAGTCTTCATCCTTCACTTTCGTTCAGTCTAGAATTTGCTAGAGTTGGCAGATTTTGACACAAAATCTGGGAGTCTTTAGACTTTAACAAAATTTGGGAGTCTTCAAAATTTGACACAAAAATCTGGAATTCTTCATAATAGACTTTGGATAAGTTTTGTCAATTTCAAGACATCAAAGGAGTTTTCTCCAACAGATGTAATTTCTTTTTTGAAACGACAACTTGACTTACCAAAAGTTGTCTGAATTTGACCAAGAAAATTGATTATTATGTTGACAAAACCTCCATGAAGATGGAAAAGATATCGACAAGCCTGATTTATGGTGGACTGCATATTCTCCTTAGAATTCAAGAATGAAAACTTCTATGCTGAAGGCAGAGTTGGTTAATATTTTTTGACAAAATAATAGTGCGTTTGGTAACCTTTCTATTCCTAAGAACAATCTCCACTTAGAAATGATTATTTTTTATTCTGTTTCTAGAAACAATTTCTAAGTATTTGAAGGCGTTTGGTAACTGTCCCAAATTTTTACTCTCGAAATAAAAATGCGTTTAATAGGATTCTTAATTTTTTTTTTTCGTTTCTTTTCATTTTTAATACTTTTATTATATTTTTCTTAATTTTCTCTTTTTTGTTTTTCATTTTCTCTTATTCTTTCTCCTTGTTTGTGGCCAATCACCGACGACCTACGATGGCGGTGGCTGAGGATTAGCTGGGCGAGATCCGGTGAGCTTGCCAAAGGCTTGCTTGGCCACCACGAGCCTCAACCTCGCAAATTTGGGCAAGGTCGAGCCTCGCTATTCGCCAGACGACCCTCGCGGTGAGGCTCGGCCTCACTCACTAAACCTCGCCTAGCCAACAATGGCTAGTGACCGGTTGGGGGAAGAAGAAAAGAGAAGAAGAGAGAAGGAGAAAAGAACAAAAAAAAAGAAAAAAAAAAGACTTGTGCTTGATTTCGGAATTGTTCTTGGAAACAAAGAAACATTTTTTTTTACTTATTGATTCTATTCTAAATCTATTCTTGGGAACAAAAAAATGGATTTTTGTTCCCAAAAAAAAAAATCAAATAGATTTCTATTCCAAATTTATTCCCGATAACAAAAGAATAAAATCACTTGTTATTTGATTAGTTGTCAAGTGCACCCTAAACTATTTTATCTTTCTTCATTAAATATTGCCAACATTTGTGCTTTACTGTGCACGTTCAACTTTCATAAAAGGCCATGAGATCGAAAGTTGTAGTACGAAGTCAAAGAGAAAGCATTCTCGATGAGAAAGTTCTCTCTCCATTTTTTGGTGCTCTCATTTTAAATTTCCAAAGTTCATAATATCATTATTCTTTTGGTTTCAACATTTGTATTATAGTTAGCAATGTCATCCATCGATTCTGTTCAAGCGTAACTTTCAAAGTTGAACGAAAAGAATTTCAACAGCTAGTCCATCTAGATGAATGTTATTTCAATTTGAAAATTTGTAGAATTTGATGTCCAATGATTACATCAAAGTAGCCGATGTTGAAGCATTTAATGCTTTAGTTCCATGTTGCCATACCTTTTACAAGAGTGGCGGTGCAGTTTATCTTGAAACCAACAATATTTATCCAAATAATTAGTTCTCTTGCAAAAGTTGCAAGGGGGATATTTTCTCTTCCAAGATGTTTCTCCTCATCTTCTATTTTTTCGCGAGCACCTTTCACTAACTTTAGATGGTATGTTCAGTTTTCGTCAAAAAAAAAAAAAAAAAAAAAAAGATGGTGGGTTCAATTTTTACTTAAAAACACTTACAATTGTACCTTCATCCTGCAGCTTTTGCAGGAGAACTAATTATTTGGATAAAAAAAAAAAAAAAAAGACCCTCAGCAACAGGAATTCCAAAAGCAAAAGTTGCCATTAGCTTTTCTCAAAACAAAAATTCTTCCTCCTTGTCTCCACTTCCCAACACCCTTTTCTCAAACAAATGATTTGGCTACCCATCGTAAGTTCTACTCGAGCTGCTAATGACAACATGAACACAAGAAGCGATCATCTTCCAGAGTTCACAAAATTACGCACATTGAGTCTCACGTCAACAAATTAAGAACCGAGAACTTACTTTTGGC
Source organism: Eucalyptus tenuipes (assembly GCA_014182365.1). Lineage (NCBI taxonomy): Eukaryota > Viridiplantae > Streptophyta > Magnoliopsida > Myrtales > Myrtaceae > Eucalyptus > Eucalyptus tenuipes. The sequence continues at coordinate 4,589,211 of CM024543.1, read as the reverse complement.
TCTGGGTCTTCCATGACTCGAGCAACGACTTGGCAGATTCGACGGAATCAATGGCGGGCAGCTGTGGGGCGAGAAGATCAAGTTTAAACTGCAGCGAATTCAACAGAGCCAAGCCATCCTGCGCCAGACCGTTCAACCTCGGGAGCGAATTCTTCTCCTCTCTCGACTTCCCATACTCCTCAATTGCCTTTATATGCTCTTGGGTTTTGACATACGCCTCACCCCATTCCTTCTTCACTTCTTCAACAGCCTCCACTACCTTGTCCATTCTATAAACAATTTTTCCCCCAAGACAATTAGCTCAAAACGAAAAATCGTTTTCTATTTCCAGATCACAATTGATGTTGATGCCCTTTGAAATCTCCCATATACCCTAAGAATATGAGCCCCACAACTAAGAGCTTCACTAAAGCAAGCATCAGTGCATATGCAATACGTGTGAACTGACCATTTTTCCTCACTAGCTTAAGCCATCAGAAAATGTGTCACAATGTATATACCATATATCTTAACATTGTACATCGACACTTGTACGTGAAAACAGGTAACTTGGATGCATATACATCAATCATTAATCAAGAAACAAACAGGAGTTATAGAAATAATCGCTCAAGAGAGAGTGTTGAGCATATCGGGTATATATTGCCGTGTAAACCATTTATCCAAAAAATTCATATTACATTGTCCAACAATGCATATCAAGCATATAATGCTTTGGATATCAATTATAGAATCCCCATAAATAACCTCATAATTGTCACCAACTTGTAGACAATGCGTTGATCACGCTTTCAACTCCTTCCTTATGGAATAGTCATGCCCTAAGGCCTGGTTGTAGTACCGCCACATAACTAATTCAGGTGAGAGAAAATTTTGGCTATTCTTTAATGTACATGATGTTTTGTCCCCATAAAGAATGTCTTCTCGCAATAATAATACATTAGAGTGCACTTTCTTGATGTCTCTCGAATTTAAATGATGAAAAGTGACAATGAACCAAGGCATGATCAACGCCAACTCAAGAATATATTATCAACTCTTAAATTATGTAAAATTACTCAAAATTGGATGAGCTGGCACTCAACAGCATTCGATGGAATTTTAACTCAAGAAACTTTCTTAGCAATGTAGAAATGCAAATACATCTAGTTGTTGTGCTTCTAGTTCTTCACAGACAAATCTTCTATAAAATTAAATCCTCAAGCAATTTCATTAATAAGGATAAAGAAAAACAGATCCATCGATAAGAAATAACCATAACAAATTCCCAATAAAATCGAAAAGCACTCGTTCTAAACACAGCTCATATACTATGAAATAAAAAATAACAAGTCCAAGCCATTCTTCCCTTACTGTATGATTAGGAAATGATGCATAAAGCTAACCCAAGAAAGAGCATTTTCTGAAAAACAAACCCTTCAATGGAACTACTCCAAACTCCGTCCCACCCCCCAAAAAAAAAAAAAACCCTCATCCAGTTGGATGAAAAGATCAAAATGGAAAAAACTCAGTAAAATGAAAAGATACAAAACGGAGGGGAAAAATCAGAATTAGAACACGGCAGAGAACATAACTTGACTCAGATCTACTTTTTCCTCTCTTCTTCTTCCTTTCTCAATTTCGCATTGGCACTTTTGCACTCCACAGACCCAAGGCTTGGATTAGAAGAGCTACGAGTAGGAGCCAATGAGGAACTTCTACTCTTTTGCCTTCTATAGCACTTTGGGGTAGGGGAGCGACTTCTGTGACGCCTCACTATTGGAGAACGACTCTTGCATCCCCGCGGAGATATAGAATGACTTTTCCTTCTGTATATTGCAATAGAAACTATTCAGCAGGTAATACGAGATTACACATTACATATTCTCATGCATATCAAGTCAGCACCGAGAGATAAAAGGCAGGAAACATTTATAGTTACCTCAGATACTGTTAAGAAGCTCCATCTTTTATCACATGAAGTTAAAGTCAAAATCGAGCAACAAAAGCACACTGACCAGCATTCATAAGCTGCCGACCTCCCACGAGATAAGAACAAATTGAATTTCCTTAATATCACGAGGAATGCTATGCCTCATCTTGTTTTCATTACACTGTCCACTGAAAGCCTGATGTCTATCCAAGCTTCCTGTCAATTTTCAGTGTAGAAGCTCCCAAAACCAAATACCCACCAGCCAGATCATGTTATTAACCAAATTCTTCTGTACACTTTAAAGCCTCGGCTTGGTCATCGGAATTAGGTGCAGACCAGGTAGAGTTTCGAAGCCCATACAAGAGAGAAGTCGCAAGTCAAACCCCAACAGCAAAAATCTAATAATCAAGCAAAACTTGAATATCTAGGTTGCATCTTCCAAAAAAAAAAAAATGCCACCAAATTGCACAATCCAGTGGCATAAACTCACTCATGCAGTAAGTTACATGCCAAAAATTTCTAAGAACTGCATCTTCATATCAAACCTTTTTCATCTTTTCACTAGAAGATCAAGTCATGTAATGGCTGTCGCCCGAAAATTTGCATCAAACCTATAATTGCGCAGTGCCTCAGCTTACATATGATAATAAAACAATACTCACAAACATCTACTTTAACATCTCCTAACATCAAGTAGGGATGTCAAAAAACCCATCCCGGCCGAGCCGACCGGGCCCGGCCCCGCACAGCCCGAGACTAAAATTAGGGTATTTTGGAATCAGGCCTTTTAGGTGTTGCTATTGTTTGTGTTAAATTCGGGTCGGGTGGGGCTAGGTCAGACCAGGCCGGCACGGGTTTTTTCTCTCTCCATGCATATGCAATGACGACGAAACACCTAGCTAATCAGTTTAATTAGCTAACTGCCTTGTCCTCGTTGCACACGCACGAAGAGTGAAAGGAAAAACCAATGCTGGCCCGGCCTGGCCCAGCCCAACTCGTCCCAACCCATTATATGATATTTCGGGTATCGATTTGGGTTGGGTCAAGCGCACGTTTCAGGTCGGGTCGGGAATCACAGAAACCCGATCCGACCCCACCCATTGATAACACAGGCATCAAGGCCAAATGTCTCTAGAAGCTTAAAAGGTTGAAAATTTTGGGGCATGATAATTTCAGTCAAAGATTGTAGAGAACGCACATGATTGTGATTTTAGAGCTCCGATCTGGTTCCTCCGAGAAAGCTCCGTCCAATTATATCAAAAATCGATAGCCCCCCTCTCCCTCTTCGCCGCACTTATTTGTTTACAATAGGGAGGGAAAGAAGCCATGTCTAGGAACTTTTTCCGCTCGACCTACAGCGGGAAGAGCAGCCAAGCGAGAGGAAGAAACATGAACATTCCCATTACTCTTCTTTCAATTCCTCCAGGTTCGCGAACGTCAAAATCTACGAGGTTCCGATAAGTCATCTTGGAATCCAGGAGGTGTGATTCTGGCTAGAAAGCTGCTCATATCGGTAGTTCATTTGAGCCTCTGGCTATGACGTCCCTGGTACAGATTTAAAGGTTGGCCATGGTTGTCGCCTTTGGCTCGGACCAGATCGAGGTTGCGCAGCCTCGACGTGGACGTCCCGCGAGCTTTGCAGAGCTCGAGGGGCCTAGACGACGGCCTTGTCATTTTCTACATTTCCTCATAATGCTCAATGTCTGGTTCACAGCCATTAGAAGTCATCGACTGCACAATATCTGCTGCCTTCTTTGTGTGACCTTGTTTGCAGAGACCATCTCTTCTGTCGTCCAAATCCAATTAGAGAATACGGCTATTTAAGATTCGAACTCACAGCAAATGGAGGCGAGCGACCGAGAGCGCGAGAGAGAGAGGGCGGCGCTGAACGGCCGAAGGCGGCGGCGCCGCCGCCGTGAGTCGAGACGCGCGCGCGCGCGGTCGTGAGATGGAGACGGACGGAGTTGGAGTGGTTTCGAGAGAAGATGGAGAAGGGGAAGTGGAGAACCGAGAGAGAGACGCACTGCGAGGGAGAATAACGGGCCCCACATTTCAGATTTAGTCATTTCGAAAGTTCATTTTTTAATATTAAAAAATAATACTGATCCAATCTGGTATGTAGATCTGCCGATAAAATCGGAACCGAACTGATTCTCTTTAAAAACCATTGATTCTGGACTGGTCAGGTCCTAATCCAGACGATCCGGACGATCCGGATGGTTTTCGATTCTTTTATGCACTCCTTATTGTTATCCCCCACTCCAATGGAGGTAAACCGAATAAAAAACTTAGAGAGAGAGAGAGATTAGGCAAGTACAAACTGCTAGGTTTAGATATTGGCAAAACTATTCAAAGCCCCACTGCAGATCCTTCTCGAACCAATAGGGCTATTTGAAATGATGATAATGCACACCTAGAATTGAAATGAGAAGAATCTCACAAATTCACACTAATTAATTCATTTTTGTAGCCGGAAATGCACAAACGAAAAGTATTGCCAACCCTTTTTCTTAGTTTAATACTAACGATCTCGAAGTTGCACAACAAGAATGGTAAAAATATTTCATGATTCACTACTTAAGAATCCGAAGATGCACAAGTAACTTCTAGTCATCAATCCATAATTATTGCCAACTCTTTCTCAACTCTCTCGACCCAAAGAAACAAATTCTCAATACCAACTACGTTTTACGATCTAAACCTTAAAAGGCAAAAGGGCTCATTGCAGTATTCCAAGAACCACATTAACAATTTATGAGTAAAAAAAACTCGTTTGGTACACAAAATTTCTATTCTTGGAATAGAAAAAGAATAAAAATGTGTTTGGTAACGTAACGATTCTTTTCGTATTTATTTATTTTTTATTCTTGCTCATGGATCGTCGACCGCCGCCCGCCGAACGTTGCCGCCACTGCCGGTCGCCGGACACTGCCGCCGCCGCACGTTCGTCGCCGCATGTCCGCCGGCTGCCAACCGTCACCGTCGACCTCCGCCGCACTGCCCATCGGCCGCCGCCGGCGTCCGGCGACCGGCGGCGGCGAGCGATTGGAGGTGGCCGCGACAAGAGAGAGGAATAAAGAAAAATAAAAAGAAAATTGGCTTATTTCTAGAAGTTGTTCTCGGGAACAAAGAAGCAACTTTTTTTTGTTTCTCGTTTTCAAGCTCTCCAAATCTATTCCCTGAACAAAAAGTAGAGAAATTGTTCTCTGAACAAATATTTTAATCGCGGATTTACTTCCTTTTTTGTTAAAACAAAAGAACGAAATGGGAGAAACGGTTACCACGCAGACCCCTAGAGGTACAGAGGAGAAAGAGAGGGTAAGGTTTTTGAGAAAATAGCTTTTATATTATGAAATAAGAAATCTTATCTAATTTTATTCCACTCTCACATGCAATATTTTCATCTGTGATGTATCCTTTTTAACTTGGCCTTATCCTATCATATACTACAACCGAACACAGAAATCTTCCTGAATCCTAGTCACCAAACCCAACCTTTAGTTTTAAATTTTTTTAATGTATTTAAGTCCTAAAATTTTCACATTTATTTATTTTAGGACTTCCTTTAAGTTCCACAATTTTATTTGGAAATGGAAGATCACATGTGGGCTTTTTGTTTTTATCTCCCATGGCTGTAGACACGATTTTGGCGGCCGTTCGAACATGAAATGGCATTGTTTGTATAGTGTCACGTCAAAAAAAAAAAGATTTGCAAATTTAGAAAATATTAAAATTCAAAAAAACGATGAAATAGAAATAGAACGATCATCAGCCACACCGATGTCTAAGAGAAGGCGCATATGCATTTTCCTTTTGTGCTTCTTCAGTGTTGGCTTTGATCTTAAGACGCCTCGAATGCTATTGTACTCAATTTTTCAATCTCTCTTGCTCTAGTTCAAGCGACCGTCATTCCTATCTACCATCGCCGCCCTCGCTGTTCATCATCCGTAGCAGAGACATCGTGCGGATTCACTCCCTTCTCGAATTTCGTCATCAACAATCAAATGATTCATAGAATTTCGGGTCTATGGTACGAGGCACGTGGACTAAAGGAGTACCAAATTCACGTAGAATTATCATAAAAGGCAGCAACTATTCAGCAAATTGCCAAAATTCTTGGAAATAATACGTCGGAATCCAGCACGTGAAAAATTCTATTTCTCGATTAAAAGACCGAAAAATAAATGTCAAAAATACCCTAAAAATTAAGAGAGGGATGGGTTGTATCTTGGTGTTTGTCCACGTCTATTTCATGATTTTCATGTCTTTTTATAAAAGAAATTGTTCGTATGATTGAAACCTAGATTGGGTCAAGATTGTATGGGTTCGATTCATTCGGATGAGATCATAGGTCTTGACAATTGTATGACATGAAAAATAGGGTGAGAACTCAGATTGAACTAGAAACCGGACTGAACTAGCTACTGAGTGGTTCCCACAAGAATTGATCTAGTTCCAAGAAAATAACCAGTTAAATTTTGGTTCCAAGGTTGGGACCAAACCAACAAAACCAGCCTTGAGTATTTCATTTTTCTTTATATTATATTCACCGAACCCTCAATGAAATACGTCGTAGAGATAGTTATTTTATTCTCCCATGGAATCATATTTAGACTTTCTTTGTATAAATAGTTATTTTCTTGCTAGAAAAGAGCAAAATAAGGCCAGTTCCAAGACTAGATGGGTCGGTTTCCCAATTCCACAAACTGGTAATTGACCTTACAAGATAGGTTCCGGAGTAAAAACTGACCTACCATTGAACCGACCAAACGCCCTTGATAGAAAGAAAAAGATTAATTTGGGTAAGACCATTTTCGATCCATCTAAATCCCGACTCGATCCACCCGTTGGACAACAGATCTAGTATCAACAATCCAAGACCTTCTCGGGTCAAGTCCGATTAATGGTCATGGCCCGGCACTTCGCCTATGAACTCGGCACACCATTCCCCTTCTCTTCCATACATAAGAACTGCCATGTTACGGACAAACGTCCATGCTCGATAAGACAGACACGAGCTCTGTCATCCTCTGCAATGGTTAAATCCTACCAACGAACGCAGCTAAAACGACAGACTCTGCATCGGCAAAGGAAGGAAGGAAGGAAGGGAAGAAATCAGCAGGCAAAAAGTCAAAGCTGGAACTCGGAATCGTCCCACTGGAGGACGGCCGACTCGGGGCTCTGCTCCCGCTTCAGCTTGTCCTTCAAGAACCAGTCGCACACCCTCCCGGCGTTCAGCTCCTCGATGGCGCAACCCTCTTGCTCCGCCACCACCCTCAGCAGATTCAGCGACGATATCTGCAATTTTCCCAACATCGCCAGCCGCTCAGAAATCGATTTCTCGACCGACCCACGAAGGAAAAAACGGAGCTTTCGCCGCGCGGCGACGGAAGGGGAGACGGGGATGTGGCGGGATGTTTTTACGTACCGTCAGGCGGCAGAGGAAGCGCTCGTGGGTGCTCAGCCCGGAGACCTCGATGAGGCCGGCCTCCTCCAGCGTCAAGAAGCTCCGCCGCCTCCTCTCGGCCTCGGCCGCGCTCTCTCCCGCGTCATCGCCCCTGGCGCAGCCTCTCACCGCGAGCCTCCTCGCTCCGCCGACCGACCGGCGCGGGCCGAGACGGGCCGTCGTCGTCCGGGACGGCCGGCGGCGGTTCGGGGCGGCGCTGGAGAGGAGTGGCGAGGGGCGATGGTGATGGGTGTTGCAGAGTAGGCCGGTCGAGATCGAGATCATGCTGGTGTCAACCCCGGAAATCGCGAAGGAAGGAGGGAAGATGAAGAGAAGGAAGCAGAGAGCAAAGTTCAGAGGCTCTTTTTATGTGGACCAGACGCTGAGTTTTATCTTGCATGAGAGGAGAGGAGGGGAGGGGGATTTTTTTCTTTTTTTCTTTTTTTGGGCAAATAATTTTTTTCATTTTTTTCAATTTCAAAATTTTGAGGACAAAATTATGTAAATTTAAAAAAAAATTAAAGATAATAAGAAATAACTTTACCTAAAATTATTTAAATATGGAAGAAATTCTAATCTCGCACTTGTGACTATACATTTCATTCCTAGATGTTCTGGCGACACTCTATTTTTATTTTTATTTTGGCTTGTGTACCTTATGCGTATGACCTCACAAATGATATTTTCCGCATAGAAAATAAGTCAGCTGCAATTTATTAAAGTTTTACAATATTTTTCTACAAATTTAAAAGACTCAACTATTTGAACTACAAACTCAAAAAGACAAAAAAAAAAAAAAAATGCATGACCAAGAGAAAAAGTAGTTTCGTTACTTACACAATCTCTATCCTCGTGAACGCCACACCCACCCGGTGAAATCAAATATCGACCCCCTTAATTGCAAAACTAAATAGGCAAAATGATTATAAATTGACACACGGATAGACAATAATCGATCGATTATATTGGGCTCGTGATATATATAATACCTTCGAATCTATTTTTTTTTCAGCATAATCTATTTTACATTTGGGTTTTTGAATTCTCTCTGATACAATTTTATTTATTACTACCGCATAATTGATTGAATTTATTTTGCCACGTCACAAAATAAGTACAAAAGCTCGAATTTACACTTTCACCTACCTTCTTTCCTGGGAACTTCTTCTCCTTGTCTGAGCGAGTTCACTTCGCTCGAACTCCGAGCGATGTCGCTGTCGTCGATGGCGTTTCGCTTTCCTCCATGCGCGATTCCACTTCCTCCCTCCGTCGGGAGCGCCACGACCCTCGTCCCCGTCCTCCGTCCATGGCGTCGGGGCGGGACCCAGATGGAAAGCCGTCTCTCTCCGGTCGCGGCGACCCCGTTCGACCTGTCTCCTCCGCCCATCGATCACGACCTGGCCGTAAGCCCCTCATTACATATTGGAGGAGTTGAATTCTGGTCATTCATTGATGGGTTTATTTCATCTGTCCTGTGCTGGGTGCTTTTTGGGTGCATGGGTTGCTGCGTTGGGACGCTTTTGCAGGAGTCCATGGTGGGGGCTGGAGCGAAGGTCTCGGACGATGGGGTTGTGGAGAGTTATGACAACGATGACGAAGCATTGGATGCGGCTGATAACGGTCTCGCGGTATGTGGGCTAGTCTTTTTTACTTGTTCTCGTGCTTCTTGTACACGAGTGTGGTTTAATTTTGGACAGAAATTCTGATATGCCTCACGTTTTGTCCACCCGTGCCTGTGTGTTGGACCCTTTCGCCTCTGGTGGGCTGGACTTGTATGAGGCTATATCGACTGCGGTGGGGCGGGATGAAAGAGAGTGTTACTTCTAGCTTGTCCGTGCTGCTATATTAATCCAACAAGTTTGAGCTTATGTCTGGGAAATGTGATCATCTCGGCCGTCTGACTTGTGCTTGCTTTTTGTTTCCGATTTTCATTAGCATTGGATCAAGCGAAGAAAGTGAGGTGAGGATGTATCAGTGGATATGCAGGTCTTCAGGAAAAGGAGGGGGGAGGGCCCGTGAGGAGTGGGGGAGGAGTAGAATAAGAAACTTGGAGAGGTGGTATCTCCTCATTGAGAATAGATAAGATATATTTGTTTTAACATTGGCTGAACATGTTATACTTAGACATTGACTTCGAGATTGATTGCTCTAGTGAGGACTATTTCACATTTCGTTCCTATTAAGCAGGACTTCAATTTTGCAGTGACTCTTTGGTCATTTAATCTATGATGGTTTGAGACGAGACCTGTTTCTAAACTGCAAGCTGGAGATTTTGCTTGGTTGGGTCTTTAATTTATTGTTAAGCTGAACATATGAGCAGCCACTTATTTCCTCTTCATTTTGTGTAATTGGCATTTTTTTCTCTGTTAGATTTGATTCATTGATACATACACATGATGCTCTAGGTTGTGGATTTGTCGCATTTTGGACGAATAAGAGGTATGGGTCTCTTCTTATGGGAGATCATTTGACTGATTGCCTGATAATATATTCTGATGGGAATTTCAGTAAAAAGGGTGCCCATGCTATCTTTCAAACACTTTAGATGTCTTGTCAAGGTTATCTTTGTAAACTCCTATTTATAATAAGTGATAGGTATACTCTAACTGAACAAATGAGTCGTGTTGTTCTTCTTATGGAAATAATTTCCTCCGAAATGATGTGCCTGTTGAAAATTGGGTTGTGATGCCTCTGCATTTCTTGTCTTAGAAAATCACTTATCTCCTTCATGTTCCCTTCATTGGTTTAAACTTGTGGTTCACTGAATAAGGATGTGGTGCTGGGGCATTGCCCCAATCTTCTAGGGCATCTAAGTTGTCTAATACATCGTATCTCATGGTTGTTGAACTTTCATCTAATTTGTTACCCTGTGCTTTCATCCTTGTTTTTTATCAATGCATTTCACACGAAGTCAGTGGAGAAGACCGTGTCTCATTTCTTCAAAATCAGACCACAGCAAATTTTGAATGCCTTAATGAAGGAGAGGTAGGAGATTCACACATGATATGCTCATCTTTTCCACCAAGCTCTCTGTACTCTCATGTTTCCTGATCTCATAAAGTACTCACTTTGCTAATGGAATGTCTACTGCAAATCTCTAGGGTTGTGACACAGTTTTTGTGACACCAACAGCACGGACAATTGATATTGGCTATGCATGGGTCATGGTAAAAATCAGTGCTTTGCTTGCTTCTTGTTCCTTAATGTATTCTGTTCCTTCTGCTGCGGTTAAGATAATTCTTTTACGGTAGTCATGACTGCTCCATCAAATGTAACAGAAAAACGCTATCACTTTGGTGGTCTCTCCAGTCACCTGTCAAAGCATAACAGAAATGCTCACAAAGTATGTTCTTTTGTCATGGACTCACTTTGGACTGGTATAATGGTTCAAAGATTCAAATACTGCTTGCTTTTTGTTGTTTGCTCCCATTCAAACTCAAGCTTCTGGCACAATCGTGGAATTGACAGATGAAATTTGTCTTTAACTAAGTAGTTTGATGCATTTTATCGTATATGTTTTGTTAAGCGAGTATTATCTAACCTTTTGAATTTTGTTTAGGTACATATTTTTTGCTGATAAGGTAGAGATCACAGATATCACCAAGCAGACAAGCTTCTTTGTCCTTTTGGGACCTAAGAGCAATCAAGTAATTGTGCTATCCAATGAGCTCAGACATAATGTTCAAACTTTCGCCTGGTTCATATTTATGATTCTGTTGGTTATGTTTTGACATTTTAACAGGTTATGGAGCATCTAAATTTGAAGGATCTGGATGGACAACCATATGGCTCACATAAACATTATAGTGTAATGTTTGTTTGATCTATTGATATTAAATCCTTCTGGTTGCTGATTTAGAGGGCATAGCATTTCATTGCATATAATTCAACTGGTGTTCCTGTGAATCCGGGCATATTAAATTTGTAGCATCTTCCTTCCCTTAGCTGTTATGTGAAAAGGAGTATAGTGGTGCGGCAAAGAAGTGCATGAGTATTGTCACCTATAGTCATTTGTTGCAATGTGCTCTTAATAGAATATCATTTATCATGGCTGCTAGCAGGAACACGGTATCTGTATATTCCATGTCCAGCAGTTATTGGCTATAAAGAGATTGACATAATTTCATTGGCGTGGTATCTATGGTTTAGGCATTATAACTTTTTTATCATCATATCCTACAAGTTCTTGATCTCTGTCTGTGATGTTCAAAAAGTGTGAGGAGAGTCGAGGTCATATAACCTGGACGTGCAATTGAAAGATTGTTCTGAATTTTCAGATAAGTGGAATGCCAGTAACGGTAGGAGTTGGAAATCTTGTTTCTGAAGAAGGTTATTCTATTTTGACGTCGCCTGCTGCTGCCACAACTATCTGGGATATCCTCTTATCTCATGGTGCCATCCCAATGGGAGCTAATGCATGGGAAAGGCTAAGGATTCTGCGAGGTCAATTTCTCTTGGCTTAAATGTATTATATTTCATGTAAAGTATCACTTAAAAAATTTTAGCATATGCATACCATTGTTTGTTTGGACCTTTTTCCCTAATTGCTCAATAATACTGGGGATGAATTTATGTAGTAGTTAGAGATTTAGGCGAGTGAATGTGAACTATGGTTTCAAGGCGCTATTTCTAGCAGTGGACATATACGTTTGGGTTTTTGTTGGGAAGTTTTCTAGGATGGCATCCACCGAGTAGCCTGCTTTTGACCCCCTGCTATGGTCATATATATTGGGATCAGGATCCAGACAAGGGAATGCATTTGTTAATGCACTTTTCTAAACAGTGGAGTTTGCTTTGAGGTGTTACTCATAAGCTTCCATTACCTACTTGTGGTTTTTTTGGTCATTAGAGATTCTTTCTTCTTGTATTGCTGATCATGAGCTGATGCATGCTTAACTTTTAAGACCATGAAATCAACCTTGGTGCTGTAGTTGGCTATGTTTTATGTTTCACTGGGATGTGTCATCTGATTTCAACTCTCTTCTTTGCAAATTGTATGTTTTGGCAGGATCACCTGTTGTTCAATGATAGGACCTTTGTTAGCAAGATTTATCATTTTACTTTTCATTAAGGTCATTGCTCATTAAAGTACACCGGCATTTGATATGATGACATCCTAAAAAGGGAAAGTTAATCTTGTTGAGAGTATTTTGGTTGTTGCACATACTTGTCGTGGTTACCATATTCATGCATGATCTGATGTGCATGGTGTGGTTGTCACTAACGACGTTTTTGAGATGTCACTGTCGAGGAGGAAACTGTCGGTCTCTTCTAATCACGGACTTCAGATTTCGATTTCATTAGTCAAACACGGTTTTTTGCAGGAAGACCAGCACCTGGGAAGGAGCTTACCAAAGAGTACAATGTTTTAGAAGCTGGTCTCTGGAACTCAATATCACTGGATAAGGGTATCTCCTCACAATAAAACCTTTTTTTTCAAAGAAATCTAGATGATTTACATTATCTTGACTTCTCAGGCTGTTATAAGGGGCAAGAGACGATATCTAGACTGATAACTTATGATGGAGTCAAACAGAGCCTATGGGGTGTTCATCTAGATGCACCAGCAAAACCTGAAAGCCCCATCCTTGTTGATGGGAAAAAGGTACAGCCTGTGGCTTTATAGTGATGTAGTACTAGAGAATATTAACAAAAGAAGCTCGATTTATAACCAAAGATATGCTTAAGTTTTTCAAAAAGGCAGGAAAATTCCTGTGATCTATGCCAAGGCCAACTATCTCATATCTTTCTTGAAATTATCTTTCAAGTTGAACAGAAATTTACTTTTGCAGCCAAAGAAATTCCTCTATAGTGGATTTTCCGGTGCTTTGCAATGACTTGCCTCTGAATTTTCCACTGACACGCTTAGACTGTAGCCTGGCATAAATGGTCGATTTTTTTTTTTTTTTGGTTGTCATCTGGAATAATTTCCATCTTGCCTCCTAATTGACATAGATAACTTTTATAGTCTGTTCAACTTTGAGAATCAGAAAATTTTGGTACTGGTGGACCCTGTAGGTTGGAAAGCTGACAAGTTGCACATCGACAAGGGAACCGGGGTATTTTGGCTTGGGTTACATTAAAGAAAAGCTGCTTCAGAAGGAAGCACTGTTCTTGTTGGAGATGACATTGCCGGGAGAGTAGTGAATCTCCCCTATCTTGCTAAGCAACATCCACTGGGGAAGAAATGAGGTTCCTGAGGTAATTTGGTTATGTTAATCTCTATGGACCTATGTGTAGATCATTTCGAGTGAGGATGACCTGTGGTGGTTTTCTATACATAGTCACCAGGAAGAGGCGGCTGGTTTTTGAAAATGTGGTTGTGAGTGAATTGAGGAACTGTAAAATTGTCTGTTTGTTCACAGAATAAGATTTTCTTTTCTGAATCACTGTTAAGCAGCTTACAGCCTAATGGATATCTTTGAGCTGGTCTTTTGAAAAATGATAAATTCCCAGAGACTCTGCATCGATTAAAATATTAGAACATACCCTGCTCTTGAAGGATCATGTTTCCCATTTAAGGTTAGAGACCCTAAGCCTTTTTTTTTTTCTTTGTTCAGTTTAAAAAAAAAAAAATCCTCCAAATACAATTCATGTTATGTTTGCCTGATCACTACAATATAATATGAGGGTTGAATATAAGTTGTCAATATTGTTGTTTCTCTGCAAACAGATAGCAACACATCTTCTATGATTTTTGGCAGCACAGAGTCTGAAGAACTGCATTAATATAATTCTGCTGACACATGTTTTACGGTCCAATTAGCTCTTCTTTTTTTCAGCCGGGGGGGGGCTCTAAGGTAACTAGGTGCTCATGTCTACTAGACATTTTCTGAAAATGTTCTTGTCGATTTGTGAGCAGATTACATTGTGGTGGCATGTAACCATCAATGCCTTTAATTGTCGAGTTAAGAAGATCTAGCCACTTTGTCGTACTCATTTGTGAAGGAGGGAAGGAAATGTAAACGTAGAATGTAGGCGGGGCTATTGTGCAGGTTTGACTGATGCGGATGTGATACTGATGTAGCTTCTTCATATCTACTTCAAATGCATTTTTGAGTGGCAAATGGTGAGATAATATTGGGCAAGAGATATGATGTACAAGTGTACGCTGACAAACTCATGTGAACGTCGAATCAAAACTGTCAACTTATGGTTGCTGAATCGTTTTCATGAGTTTTATTCTACTAGTTGAGTTGCTTTCTCAGTTGCTGGTTGGTTAAAGCCCGCACCATTTTTGGTTACGAACTTACAAAGCTTTTGATGTGACGAAGTATATTATCAAAAGGGCTGAGACTGTAAAGGTTATGATGGCGTTCTTGAGCATCGTATTGCGGCACTGTTCTTGATTTGTAGCAATTGATTGGCGTGTGAATCGAAGCATGTACAGATACTTCAAGTGAGCAAACGGTTCCTAAAGTTTTTGCTGGGTTGGACAATAGAAATACCAGAACATTGCTTAGTAGTATGTTGAAGATTTTGCAATTTTGGATTGGTCTTTGTGGCTGGCTTCCGTACCTATTTATTGAGATGACACGGATGTTTACGCACTAGAGAACTTAATCGTTACCTTGTAGCCTCTCGTGCAACAAATCTTGCTCGTGCTTCGAGCAGGAGTTTGCAGTAGATATGATCATTGGACGGGCCATGACTGATGTGATCAATGGCCTAACTTTGTTACTCAAACCCTCTCTCGCGATGAAGAAGTTTGCGGATTGGCCGAGATCAAGTCGATGGAAAGGTTTTGCCGAGGGCTGCCATTTGCTCATGGTGTCTTGAAAGTAAACCTATTAAAATGCGTTATAAGCGCATTTTTAAACCCCTATGTTTGATAGGTTGGGTTGTTATTTTCGGTGAATGGGTTTAGGACGATAAAACTTAAAATAATATCAGTGTTAAATGGGTTTATAATTTAAACAATGTCCACACTTGCTCCCTCTCCTCTCTCTTGGCTTCACTCAATTTTGCACTTGCTTCTTCCGTGCTCTCACATCGGTTTCGGTATGAGTTTTCCTAAATTATGTTAAATATATAAGTGTTTTAGTAATAAGAGTTGGGTTGGTTATGAGTCATTGTATTGCATAGGCTAAATGTGTCAATTTTAATCAATTAATGTTCAACATGATTTGACCCACCATTTGACGGATTGACTTGAGTCATGGTGGTTGCTTGGCTTACAGTCAGTCTCTAGCCTACGATGCTGCTCCAGCATTAAGCCTCACATGAGCATTGGCTATCAAAGATAGCCACCTCAGCTATGCCATGTTAGCAGTTTTATGCAATTACGCATAGTAGTTGAAGACAATGATTGACAGGATTTAGATAGAAATATGAGCTTCATGAACAAAATTTAAACTAAACCCTGAATTAAAATGTTTTGCCCAAAAGATCCATGAGCAGAAATTTTAGTACTAATTTTTCGGTTATGTCAAATTTCCTATCTATCATTCCCGAAAGATTGATTGAGGGGTATATGATCGAGATGTTGCACCTCAAGAAGTCTAAGATCTCAATTGGGTTCCTACTTAATACAATCACTAAAGGAAAAACCACAATAAAGGCTAGCAAAAGCATATTATGTATCAACCGTACAAATAACGTGGTGTGACCGAACAGCGTGATATACTTGTCTTCTTATACGACACTTAAATTTTGGAATCACTCTCTTTATTAGCTTGCTATATCACACATCATTGCCAAGTAATAAAATCATCACATAGCATACGTATCCTTGTACGAAATATCCTTTCATAAAATTAGGCCTAAGATTCCATTTTCCATATGGATGTGGCGTTGTATCATCTTACCATTCATTTTGTTGAATGTTTATTAAATTAGACTTATTATTATCTTATGACGCGAATGAGTTTTATCGGAGTATTTCAATAAATAAATAAAAGAGATTGGGAGGATTGTTTTTAAGTCTATAATAGAAAAATCTAGATAATTGCACTCTGATTTTTGCTTGGAACCACGAAACCACATCAATCTTTTTTCTTCGAAACAAATTAAATCTCACCATATCTTCTTTTAAAATTTCCAAAAAATAAAAAATAAAATCTTCTCGAGGAAAAGAAAGCCAGAAATCCGGGAAATTCTCAGAATTCAAAAAAGGGAAATTCCTCATTTCCTGTTCGCGGGTCGTTTAAACGGGTCGGATTTGATCCGGAGGCGTTTCAATCTCCTCCCCCTCGATCACCATCGGAAAAGCTCCCGGCGATCCTGTCTCTCTCCGGCGATCTCTTCCCCCGCAAACGGTCGACCGGATCGTCGACGTTCGTCCATGATCGAAGGTGAGTTGGCTGACGGCTTTCTTGGTTCGGAGGCTTTGAGATGTTCCTTCAGATTGATTTCGTTTCATTCGAGTTGCTGGAGCCCGAGAATGGTGAAGTGGGTCTGTTTGAGGAGTTGAATTGCGGTCATGGGTTGTGAAAAGCTTGTGATTTTAGCCTTTTTTTCGATCTGGGTCAAATGGGATCGTGTTAATTCGTTTAATGTCTCCTTTTTTTCGTTTAGTTCGAGCTGTTGGAGCCCGAGAATGGTGAAGCGGGTCTGTTTGTGGAGTTGAATTGCAGTCATGGGTTGTGGAAAAACTTTTGATTTAAGCGTTTCTTTTCAATCTGGGTCAAATGGGATCGTGTTAATTTGTTTGATGTCTCCATTTTTCCTTTCATTCGAGCTGCTAGACCCCGAGAATGATGAAGTGCGAGCGTTTGAGGAGTTGAATTGCCATCATGGGATCTGGAAAAGCTAGTGAATTTAGCGTTTCTTTTCAATCTGGGTCAAATGGGATCGCATTGATTCGTTTGATGTCTCCATTTTTCCTTTCATTCGAGCTGCTAGAGCCCGAGAATGGTGAAGTGGGTTTGTTTGAGGAGTTAAATTGTAATCATCGGTTGTGAAAAGTCTTTTGATTATAGCATTTCTTCGATCTGGGTCATATGGGATCGTGTTGATTTGTTTGATGTCCCCATTTTTCCTTTCATTCGAGCTGCTAGAGCCTGAGAATGGTGAAGTGGGTCTGTTTGAGGAGTTGAATTGTAATCATCAGTTGTGAAAAGTCTTATGGTTTTAGCATTCCTTGAATCTGGGTCAATTGTAATTGTGTTGATTTGTTTGATGTCTCCCTTTTTCCTTTTATTCGAGCTGCTGGAGCCCAAGAATGATGAAAAGGGTCTTTTTGAGGAGTTTAATTGCAGTCATGAGTTGTGAAAAGCTTGTAATTTTAGCATTTCTTTTCAATCTGGGTCAAATGGGATCGTGTTGATTCGTTTGATGTCTCTTTTTTTATTTTGAGCTGATTGTCTGGGGGAACAATTGTTTTATAGAATGGACAAGGTAGTGGAGGCTGTTGAGGAAGTAAAGAAGGAATGGGGTGAGGCGTTTGTCAAAACCCAAGAGCATATAAAGGCAATTGAGGAGTATGGGAAGTCGAGAGAGGAGAAGAATTCGCTCCCGAGGTTGAATGGTCTGGCGCAGGATGGCTTGGCTCTGTTGAATTCACTGCAGTTTAAACTTGATCTTCTTGCCCCACAGCTGCCTGCCATCGACTCAGTTGAATCTGCCAAGTCTTTGCTCGAGTCGTGGAAGATCCAGAGCCAAAAGTACGTTCTTGGTTCTTAATTGGTTAACCTGAAACTCAATGTGCGTAATTTTGTAAACTCTGGAAGATGACTACTTCTTGTGTGCATGTTGTCTTTATCACCTGGAGTAAAACTTACGATTGTGAGCCAAATCATCTGTTTCAGAAAATGGTGTTGGGAAGTGTGGATGAGGACGACAGATTCTTGTTTTGAGAAAAGCTAAAGAAAGTTTTTGTTTTCGGAAATTTCTGTTGTTGAGGGTCTCTCTCTCTCTCTCTCTCTCTCTCTCTCTCTTTCTTTGTTTGAAAGAAATGGTTGGTCCAGGTATGTTTGGCCTTGCTTAACTTAAATTGTGAGGATTTTGTTAAAGAGTAATCCGAATAAGCCCCAGTTGCTTCCTTGTGAGTTGAGAAAAGATTTGTGGTCTTATTGTTCCGGTCCTGATATAGTTTGCTTGTTAACTCTCTTAAAAGTTCATATATATGCTTGACAACCAATGCTTGAGCATTCCTGAATAACCTGAACGTAAATGTTTCTACATGACCAAACTAGTTGTGCATACACCAATATATAGAAGATTCTCAAAGATCATCTCTGTAATCAGCTTGCGAATGAGGTTGAGGAATGCTAATTTGCAAGCAAGGGCTAATCTGAAGAAGGCTGCACAAGAAGAGGTATGGACAGTCTCCTCTATATGATGCTTTGTTTTCACTTTGCTCAATCAATGAGTTTTCTATGTGGTGAGCTCCAAATGTGGGCTCAGGAAGATGAACTCGTTTGATTTCTTGCATTTTAGAGAGAACTGCTTCTTGGCGGCGGAGAAGAATCAACAATTCGGAGACGCAATTTACAGTATGTATCACTTCTTTTAATTTTTTATCTCACTCTGCAATATTTTATTATTCTGAGATGGTATGGATTTTAATATCTGGAATTCCGGACATCCACGTGGTTAATCTCTACTGCCTACCACTAATTGTTAGGACAAAGGCTGGAATGACATCTGCTGCAGAAAGTATCACAGAGAGCCTTCGCCGCACTCGTCAGCTGATGGTCCAGGTGAAGAGCCAGCTCGCTTTGCATCTTCTTTTCCTGCACTTTTTAGGGTGCCTGTATCACGGATATTTAATGTTATTCCAAATTCCCAACACTGAATTATACGAAGAAGAAAATAATTGTAACACTAAGGCGACTTTGCAGGAGGTGGAACGGAGTACAAATACGCTCATGACTGTTGGTAAGTATTTTCTGCTCCTATGAAGAGGTTTTGAAGCAAATACATATTCTCATGCTTGCACTGCTAAGCTCCAGATTTTTTCTGATCATTGCTTTTTCGTCACAAATCCTTCTGGGTTGGCCTTTGTCTCTCTGTTAAATGCATGAGCTGTGACCTCAGTTTTTCTTTCACTATGGAAATGGGCTCCCCTAGCTAAGATTTGTAATGGAAAGAGGGGTATAGTCTCAAAGCAACCTACCACTTTTCTATCGTAGGAAGCACTTGGCTAAGATCTTGGATTTCGATGTATTTTCCTTCTAGGCTATTAAACCTTTTATCTTTTCTGCAAATAGAAAGAGGGACATTATGAGACAAGGGCTAATTAAGTGATATTTAAGACTAGCAGTTTGTGTTTCCTTGTCATAATCATGTAGTATCAATCATCAAGTTAAGATAATTATGAGATGTGTCCTACTTTGAACATGTTTATTAATCTTTTCTTATTTTCAAGGCCCTTGCCATTAGATAGGTACGCGATACTTGTTTGGTAGTTGGTACTCGTGTATAAACATGTCATGACAGGAAAGAAGGTAAAATGGCGATCATGACAAAATTAACTGGAAGTCCAATCAAACTACAATAAGTGTCTTTTGTGGAGTTGAATGTTTCAAAGTTCAAATTTACTCTGTCAACATAATGAAAAACCTTCATTAGGCATATAACCATTAGCCCTTGGGGTTAGAGATTCCTGAGATTGTCTAGTAAGCCTTTTCTTGTCAAATATTGAAAGAGAAAAAGTATAAGTTATTCTTATTTTGAGAATAAAGTCTGCTTTTGTACTTCATACATCAAAGTGAAATTTCACTCACATACAGTTTGTTGTGACAGAACCATGAGTGACAGAAAATGGGTAAGTTTTATTCCTGATTGTCAGTAAGAATATGGGAAAGTGATGATTAAAGCATCCAAAGCAACGTATTGTACATTAACCGGACTATAGACCAATTTAACTTGAGGAAACAAGGAACTGCACTTCTGAGGTTGGAAACTCGTGGGGAAGTGAAGTTTAAAGACTAAGAACTTTAACAGCTAGAGTACTTGGTAATTTTTATCCGCCATATGTGCAAAATCTATCTATAGTGACATGCATTTGCTAATAGTGCCTGCATCTTGGGAAACTTATTTTTCCATATTCTGTCTCTGCAAATAGATAATTATGACTTTCGAAGAAACTCTAATGTATCATTTTCATGGTGGATTTTGCAGAGGAATCGACTGGAGTCTTAAGGAAGGCTGAAAGTGAGTACAAGGGCCACCGTTCGTTGTTGATGCGCACCCGAAGCCTACTTTCTACAATGCGACGTCAAGATGTGATTGACAGGTCTGGCTTTGGGCACACTTTTTTTTTCCCCTCAATTCATATGTCATATTTTACCTGGAATTGCCTTGAGCTAATACCTGGTTCTGATTGACAGGATAATAATTGCTGTTGGATTTATCTTGTTCTCATGTGCTGTTCTATATGTCGTTTCAAAACGCATCGGACTACTGAAATTGCAGAGGAAGGTCACAGCTGCACTGAAGGCTGGTATGGCAGGACAGGCAGAGATTGGAGTTAGAGGCAACCCAGAGGGCATCAATATTCCCCATGTCGTCGATAATGTAATTGCCAATTTGGATCTGCCTTTGGATAGACCTATGCACGACGAACTTTGAGTTTCTCTCGGTGCTTTCCAGAGTACAATTTTCGAGTGGGTTCTGCTCACTTGGGGAAAATTCACTTTCATGGACAAGGAAGATGGAGTGACATCCCAAATCTTCTGTCTCAATGCTTATGCTTAGGATTAGGGACTGACTTTGTTGTGTCTTAGTTAAAGTGTACAGACATTGTGCCTCACCTCGAGTCCGCATTTTAGGTTTCTCACTCAAAATGGATGAATCTTTGCAAAATTTTGCCAGTTTGTGTAACACCGTCTCTGTTACTCGTGTAGCATGTGACTATATGGTTGATATATTAATTCTATTTTTTTCTGAGAAAAACTTGTGAGATATAATCACAGATGGATGTGAGCCATTTTTGTTTATAAGTTCTGCAGCTGCATCAAATTCTTTATCTCTGTCTATGCTTTTGATTTTCTGTCAACTTTGAAACATAACTCGCATTCGCATCTGCACATTTTTCATCTGCTCATCTTATTTTTATCACACCCTATCATCGTCAACCCAGGATAATTCGTATATGGAAAGGCAATCGTACATCTAAATCACTGCCTCTCTTCATTGCTTGCTTGTGTGTACCACAGTTTCATCACAGCTGGTAAATTTGCCTCTCTGTTTGGTGGGTCATGCGTGAAAACATAAATTTTATACCTACGTTCGCGAGGGCATATCATGGATAGAAACTCATACTAGAAGCACATATGAATTCATCCCGAGCTTTAGGAAGATACAAAAGATGGAAGTCTCCTTTTACAATGACTGAACTGAATGGTAGAGTGTTAAATGTCAGAAAACCAAAGTACCATACGTGACAAGAATCCTTCAAAACCTGGGATTCCAGAATTGAAACCTAGGCATTACTTCCAGCGTCCTGCTGGATTCCTATTCCAAGATAGGTAAGATGGATCTCCAAGAGGCCTGCCCAAATCATCAAACAAAAAGAAAGAAGACAACAGGAAAAATGAAAAAGGAACATATCAAAATCAAACGGTCAAATTTCCCAAAGCTAATCTTTCTCAAACACCTATTGCAACAGTCATGTTTTGAACCGATTGAGACTCACCTTGGCATGAGCACGTAGATAAGGATGAAGGCTATTGCCGAGAACAAGCAAATCCCTCCAACAGCCAAATATGCCACCCCCAGGAAGTCATTCTTCCCACCTATCCAACTGGCGGTCGATAGCACCAAGTGCTTCTTGCCCCCGAAATCGTAGGTATTGTAATTATTCTGTATTGTGACCGTGATCGTCTTATTTGCTTCGAGGTCAACCTCTATCTTTCCATATAGTTTTCTGAAAGTCGGCAACGCTGCCGTGCGCATCCACACGATCAGGTCCTCTTGATCACTTAACTGTTGAAAGCAAAAGCATAATGCAATCAGTTAATAGTAAAAAGAGAGAAAGGGAGAGAGGGAGTGACTTTTAGAACCATTGGAAGGACCAGATGGAAGCGATCGAACTCTTACAGGAATGCTTGAATTAAGTGTTGCACCACCGATTAGACCTCCGCTTTGGAAATTCTTCGGGTAGACATCAGATCCGAACTTATGCTTTCGGTCGCTATCCCATGCTATGTTGCTCTTGTTAACATCCAGCGTCGTATCGTTCACTGAAAACTTGTAAGTGTCGTTGAACAAGCTCCACGCGATGAGGCCACAAGGAACGATTGGCTCTTTGTCTCCCGTGAGAGCTTCAGGTTCACAATTGGTTGTTTTCCACTCACGGTCCTTGCTTCGCAATTGTTTATCGCTCCTGCTCTTGACGTACCTAGAAAAGGCGTCATGCAGAAAAATTTTGATCAATGTTTGTGCGTATAATCATAGGAAAGATGGAATATAAACTGGACATGAATACGAGTACCGGCGATGATTCTGATAGAAGTTAGACAGCTGATAGTAGACGTAGATGGGACTTTTCATTCGCTTGGGAACCTGCAACAATGGAGCGATTGATTCTTTTAGAACACACATAAAGATGGAGAAAAGCATCAACCAAAGAAAACTTCCCCAGTAAGCAGAAAATGAACTCACGACTAGACTCCTCGTGCAAGTCTTATTAGTTTTATCGTCCTGAATGTAGCCGAGAGCTTCGTTCTTGAAACTTTGAGGAATGCAATCTTCGTCGTATCGATCCACAATTTCTACAACCTACATCCAGAGGAATATCAAGTGCTTGACAATCCAAAAACAAGAAAAACAACTCTAGAACAAGATATCATGAAATGAGAAAGTTGAAACATTACTCTTTGAGAGGCAAACAAAGAGGCAAGGCCAATCGGGATGAAGATCACACCGATGAGTATAAAAGTTGTAATAACCTGAAAATGATGAAGTGTTTCCAAGAAGCCACAGATGATTTCGCCACAACAATATATCGTGATTTCACAATTTAAAGGAACCAATATTGCTAATTGTAGATTGTACCCAACCGGGAGTCAAAATTGGTTTGCAAGCAGGAAGTTCCTGTTGGGTGAACCTGGAATCTGGAAAAACGAAAACAAGGACAAATGCATCAAAGCTAATGATACAAACCCCAACAAGTATAAACCCTTTGCAAATGTTGTATCAAGCTAAATCAATAGTTCTTACCCAAGTTGTTTGGCTATCAAACACACACAACAACAGATAATGGAATATGGCTGAAAAAACTTCTAATTGTCAGAAAACTAAAAAGTACTTGCCCCTGTCAACATTCACTTGATTCGGATGCCTGAAAATATCTCAAATGCTTCATCACCAATAAATTATCAAAAGAGAAAAAAGGAAACCAATTCCTCAGATAAGATTGATCGGAGCACATAGACAATCGCGAGACGACGATTCCGAGTACAACATCACTCAGTTTTGAGTTGAGGAGCACCGTGAAAATGTCTTATTATATTTGATAGCAATGTATTTCTGCATGTTGAGATACATTGTTGAGATCAAAAGCACTTCGCCATCTTTTTCTTGTAGGCTGAATTAGCACTTCAAACATCTATCCATACTCGCCCCTCCCAACACCTCTTAATGAAACAGAACACAGGAACGTCAACCTACCGGCCAATTTATCCAAGAACGCATTCCTTCAAAAGCTAAAGCAGACGTTCACGTTCGGATGAAACTTGAAACTATTCAAGAAGATATAAACCCTCGTTCTCAAACTTTCCGTGCAATCATCTCCCGCGTATATATGATCATTGGGCCAAGGACACGAAGGTCATACTTTTTTTGGTTATATATGAACAACCCAACTCAGGACATACGATCGTCGGGCTAAAGGACGTGAGTTGATGAACGAGAAGATTCCGAGAATCGAGAACGATCACATCGTAACAATGAGGATCGTCTCAGGGGTTCGTACACAGCGACAAAAAAAGTCAAGGACCGAGAGAGTTTTCCCATCACGAGAGATCAAGAAAAGCCAAGATGAAACGAGGGTTACACGACCAAAACCTTGAGAAGGAGAAAAGGAGCACGTACATTTAGGTCTCTTGGACATCTTCTTGGCAGACGTGAACGTATCCTGCGCTGCATCGTTCCCTCCTGCCGAGCTCGTCTCTCCTCTTTCCGCCATCTTTCTTGGGTTCTTGGGTTCCTCCGCCCTCCTCCGTTCGTCGTTCTCTCCTCCTTCTCTCTCCCTCCTCCCTCCCTCCCTGCCTCCCAGCCAACTTCTCCTTCCGCGTTCTCTCTCTCTCTCTCTCTCTCTCTCTCTCTCTCTCTCTCCCCCTTGTATAGCGGAGCGGAAAAGATCGCCACGAACGAATTTAATGCAAGAGCTTTGGCATTTCCCAAGTTTTGAATTTTGTCGTGTATATATAGTCCCTTAATATCATCGAACCGGACGTGTTTGACCAAACCTACCATGCTAACTGCTAAAGAGAGAGGTGACTTTCTTGATAACACATTACCCTTTTGTAATTAGCTCCTTGAGTTGTGGTTTTGATAACCCAAATATGCTCTCAACTTTCGATCTTTCGCCGTCGACGGACTTCCGGCGAACCGACGGTAGGGAAGGCGCACGAGAGGGTTTCCTAGATCCCGCACCCATTGCCACTCGGGGATCATCACCACATGGGCGGTTTGCCCGGAATCGGCCTATTCCCACAAAAGGTATGGATTGCGAGATTGGAAATTCGTACGTTGGTGGCTAAATTTGGAATTTTTGTGACTAGATTGGGAAATTATTTTAAAATTTAGGGACCACTGATGAAATTTGATCCTTTCAAATGGTTAGGAATTGGAGATTGTTGGGATCCGATGCATTAGTTGGCTGGACACTCATTATTGCAATAGCTGATGTGTTCAATTCACTCTTTTTACTTAATATGGATATGCACGGATTTATTATTTCCATTGAGATAGCATTACTAATTTACTATGAGGTGAAGATACATTTGGCAAAAATAAGAATGATACATTAGACATATGGATTACACCATGAAAGAGGAATTCCCATATTTAAAAGTGTTTCCCTTCTTCTCTCCAATAAACACCATTATCAAAGAAAATATTATCTTTTTTTTTTTGTCGGTCCTAAACTATTCCTATTCTAACTCTCACTCTCGGACTTTTTGCGTCTCTACCTCGGGCGTGAGAGTCGAAAACCCACTCACCGAAATTAATTCGTCCCCACCCCAACCCCCTAAGAAGGTGGGGATTCGAACCCCACCTCCCCTTCCACGTTGGAAGGGTGGCCATTGGAGTAAACCCCGGTGGTTAAGAAAAAATATCTATTAAGCAAAGAATGTTGAACATCTAATAACTTAATCTTTGAAGTGTCACGTATAATTTTCTCCTATTTCTAAGGAGAGAGTTTTTGTTTCTTCTCTACCCATTTGTTTTGCGGAAAATAAATGATTTGAAAAATATTTTCTTAAAAATAATCAATTATATCACTTGAAAAAATGAATAAACAAAAAAATATTTCTATTGTCCACGTAAATGTTTAATAATTATTGTCAATAATAAAAACATTTTTCTTTAAATATTTATTTCAAATTAAATAAGCAATCATTCTTAGGAAAATATATTATAAATTATTTTTTACGTGAAACAAAATGAGTTTAATTTATCCGTATTAACTTCTTTAATTATTTTCCCTTTCTGTGCCATTTTCGGAAAGAAACCATTATCAGCATGGAGGTTTTAATTGACCTCGTGCGAAGAGGAACCAAGTTTACAAATTTATGGATATGGAAATTAAACTAGCTGTCGATATTAATGTGGAGAGTGAAGTTTGGGGTAACAAAAATAAATAAATAAAATAGTGGATTCTCGATTTCATAATTGATTGACCTTGTTGATGAAGAGGAATCGAGTGTGTGTGTGTGTGTGTATTAAATACGTGTATGGTTATTACAAAATACACTATGTAGATACAATGATAAACAATCATTTTTACCACTAAATTTAGTAGTGTTAATCTGTCAGATTATCTTTTTATCTATACTATCCTACAATCATGTTTTGTCATCCCAGAAATTACCGTAGATATTGATATCTTTAATTCTCTCACGTATTCCGATTTTTAAAGTTAATTTTTTATCAATGAAAAAGAAAACCTCAAATATAATGGATAGTGGTTACGCACTTTCCAGCGATGAAAGTAATTCAAAATGTGAACATAATTTTCATTTTATAAAATAAATCTCTCCAATTAGATTCTAAATGCGAGTAATCATCTTTATACTGCAATAATTTAAATTTGATTCCAAAAATAACTCAAATCACGCGTTTTCCTTTCCCCAATTGCACATCCTTTTCACAATATTTTGCACACGCGTCATTTGCGCTCACTCGACATGTTCGGGATGGTCGAGAGAAACTCTAGAGAGAGAAGTGATTTGATAGGAAATAATCTACTGCTCTTTCTGTGTTGTGCTTGCGGCTGATACAAATGAATAAAAAGGGACCCGTATTTATATATGAGCCTCTCTAATTACAATCATGGATCTCTCCTTAGTTGCAATGTAAATTCAATCTCCTTGTTTACGATAGAACCCTCTAGAACAGAAATGTTTATTCCCCATAATATCCTTGAGAACTTTTCTGGAGCTCTCATGAAATTCTAAATCCCCTGAAGTTTCAACATTTACTCGGTCATTTTGGCCACCTCGGCGGCTTATTGATCGTTAAAATACCTCACTTCTCTGGAAGGTAGCATGGATATCAACGCGGAGCAATGAGTCTTTAACTCATCCGTCGGGCCAATGTAATTAGAGTATTTCATGTCACAACATTAATGGTCCCAACTAGTTACAAGCTCGTGTTACCGAGCTCAGCAATTTCACCTGTTTAATTTACTTCTTATGAATAGAAAGACCTAATAATCTCGATGCACATGATCACTAAATGTTCATCTTTCGAATTCACCGTAATTGGAACAAGTTACTTGTATAAAATATAGGTCATCTAATGTTTAACCTAACTATATACATTTCTAGCAAACATAAATGACACGAATATATTAAGCAAGTGCATCACCAATTCCCATTTGATTGTATATCAACCTGCTATGAAATTGGAAAAAGAAGCAACCCTAGATTTGAAGGATCATGTATAACAGCAACCCTCAAGAATGCTACGGATTTCAGACCTTTGTTCATCATCCAATTCATCCGGGAACTCGACGTAGAACTTGAGCCGGAGATCGCCCCGCTTGCCGTCCTCCTTCGGGTTCGGCATGCCCTGGCCCGGGATGGCCTTCTCGTACCCTGGAAATATGACCTCGTCGAACGGAACCCTCATCTCCTCGCCTCCTAATAGCGGGACGGAGAGCGTGCACCCGGTCAGGGCTTGCACCAGCGGGATCTCGACCGCGATCTCCAGGTTGTCCCCCCGCCTCTTGAACAGCCGGTGCCTCTTCTCTTCGAT
Organism: Eucalyptus tenuipes; assembly: GCA_014182365.1. Taxonomy (NCBI): domain Eukaryota; kingdom Viridiplantae; phylum Streptophyta; class Magnoliopsida; order Myrtales; family Myrtaceae; genus Eucalyptus; species Eucalyptus tenuipes. The sequence goes on along the minus strand of CM024543.1, from coordinate 4,561,480 downwards.
GGAGAAGACGATGTCGGCCGGCAGGTACCCCGGCCTCTGGTCGCCTTTGCCTTCGAACGATATCTTCGTCCCTTTCTTCCATCCCGGTTTCACGTTGATCTTCAACGTCTCCTCTTCTTGGACGATCCTGTGCGATGGAAAAATCAGTCTTTGCTAAAATTCAATGCTGTAGATATATGCACGATAATCATGTCTGAAACATGCTATTCCTCAAGCAACATTCCAATATCGATTTCGATAATTATAGTACAATTCCATGTTGATTAGAGAGGATAGAATAGAGATGATGATTTGAGGGGGAAAGATGATTACCCCGTGTCGCTAATCACATCTCGTGTGATCTTAACTTTCTTGACAGATCCATGACACAGCTCTTCCAACGTGCACTCCAGCTTCTTCTCGATCGGGGCGGGCTTCCGCCGGGCCGCCGTATGCGAGAACAAGATCGGGGTGCTCCCTTTGCGGCTCATGTTCCTCGACAAGGTGGCCGGAGCCTCGGTCTCGGATCCCACCTTCCTGCTCGTGCTCCGCAAGAAAGTACTGAAATCTGACGAGGACGGGGACGTGTTGATCCGGCTGCTCGTCCTCGACAACGACGGGTTCGGCGTGTGGCTCCTCCGACTCGTGCTCTTCGACAGGAACGAGCGGCGGAAGAAGAAGCTGTCGTCGACGCTGCGGTTGTGATGCGACGAGCCGTCCGATGTCGTCGCATCGTCGCTGCTCGTGACTCTTTCGTCACTCCTTTTCCCATCGAAACTCTGAGGCAAACGCGAAAACATCAATCGCCAATAAAAATCTTGCTCTAACAATGTCCAATGTTGGCACATGATGGACCCGGTTTCGTTACCTTGTCGGATTCGGCCTCGGTTTTGTTCGACGGGCTCTTGTCGGTGTGCCATTTCAGATGGAGGAACTTGTAGGCCTTGGAGATGTCGAAAATGCCCGTCGAGCTCTTGTGGTTGAGTCCGAGCAGAGTCGAGAGATCGGTCGTCGGTGAACGAGGATCCGCCATGGGAGTACAGATGAGGAAGATGATGATGATGAATTTGCAGAGAAAGAGAGAGAGAGAGAGAGAGAGAGATATTGCTGCAAAAACCCTAGAAAGAACTGGGGAAAAAGATGACAATGAACGGTTAAGTTCCTTCTATAAAGACAGTGATTCAGAACCGAACGTTTCATCCATCTTTTTAGGTTACTTTAAATAGACTTGTATCCGTACACACCCAAAAATAAACAAATAAATAATTATCATCGATAAAATCATTTTTTTTTATAACCCTAACTCCCGTACAGCCGATAGTCGTCGATAAAATCAAAATTTTCTCTCTATATTATTCTATAAACACATCGGTAGATTTTTTTTTATATACATACCATATTATTGGCACGCTTGATGGAATCAACTTTGTATGAGATTGTATATATAATTATTTTCTCATCCTCGTAGATAAATCTTATTACTTATTACTACTGAATTTATCTAGTATCCATAGCGATGTTAATAATCTCCAAAAAGTAAAAATATTGTCTCATTCTAATAAGGTCAATTTTACAACTTATTATCATTTCGTCTAAATTTTTACTTTTTCTTACAAAAATCTCAAAATTTAAGATTCGTTATCTTGAATCTGGACGCATATAGACAGATGAGGGACAATTTTCAGCAAGTTTTATGCAACGAAAAGATCGGCCATTGGATTTTCATAGACGCTAATTGATATGTGATAATTTCTTTTATTCATCTTGTGGGGATAGGCCTAAGCAGGAAAAACTACATAATTTTCTTTCGTCCCTTATTCACTTGCGTTGTTTTGTCAAAAATTAACAATTTGAAATATACTTTTTTGGAAATGATTACTCATATTGCTCATAAAAATGAATAAACAAAAATAATTCATCGTCTACCAAGATTATTTAGACATGAATTATTATCAATGGAAAAAATATTTTTCGCTGACTAGATATTTCAAAGGGTACAAAGGATGGTTTTTTAAGAAAATACTTTTCAAATCATCTATTTTACCTGAAATATATGGAGCGGATGCAATTTTACTAAATCCTTAGGAACAACTTTATGTCGATGATAGTTCCCTAGCACGCATATTCCGAGGCAAATGAAATACGATTCCTTCGCTCCATAGTAGTGATTTCACCAAAGACAAATTTGATTTTTTTCTTTTTATATTCTCTCGTGATTGTTACAACGTCTTTTGGACAACGGTCAAAACCCGTCGAAAGGTGGCATGCCCTGTTTCCGCCCCAACAAACTCTCGACGGTCAAGCTTGCACGTGCCTCCTGCTAGGGTAAGCATAGTTTTAGGATAAAACCAAAAGCCGAAAAACTGGACAGATGCAAATTTATTCAGTTTCAAAATGTAAGATATACAGGATAGGTTTTAAGTTCCGAAAATTTAAGAATTTGTTTCAATAGATATGTTCCAGGTTCTGGATAGCTAGAATTTAAAAGCTATGATTGGAAATAAGTTTTTATATTTTTTTCGATTCATGTCTTTTCATGATCTTATGTCAGTTCTATGGCGTTCGATGATAAATAAATGATCTATAATCACTAGTCTAAACTTTCATTTTATGACTGGGGCTTTTATTTTGTTTATATTTCATATTTTTTGTGTATTTAAATATAAGCTATAGTTAGTGGATTGTAGCAATAATTGATGATAATTAAAAACAATGATTCAATAAAATTATTTAATTAATAATATATGTGGAACTTAGGTGGATCTTGAAATCGACTCGAAACTTGTGACATAATAGGTTTCGAGCTCTAAAAATGAGGAAGATCGTTTCAATAGGTAAGTTCCAAGTTTCGGGTTGAACCCGAAACTGCTCGCCCCTACTCCTTGCACTATGGGAATGCCAGTTTTACCTACGATAATAATGTACACAAATTTTATTTTAGAGATTATTTTGAACGCTAGTGTTGGCTTAATCTTTTTATCCTTCGATAAGTCAAGGCTTAATCTTTTGTCCTTCGATAAGTTAAGTTCTGCACATGCTCATTAAAATTATTTCTTTAGGAAATTACCAAAAATGCTTTAAATTTATTACATTGTGTCGATTTAGTCTTAAACCTTTCAATTTGATGAATATCATCCTAAATTTTTGATAATTTACCAATTGAGTCTTTTAGGTAATTTTTGTTGAAAATTACTAACGATCACACCAATCATCTTATGTTGCACAATTGATATTGACATAAATAATTTTTGTAATTTTTGTAATTTTTTCTTCTTTTTATTATTTTCTCTTTGTATTTTCATTGTGACAATAAGGGTCGCCAGCAACCTTCACTGACCATAGGAGCCTCGCCTAAGTCTAGCAACCGACTTCATATCTCACCTAGGGCCTTCGCAACCCAATGGTCAATAGGGTTGCTACTAGCCCTCATCAACCACAAAGGAAAAAAATAAAAAAAAATTGTAAAAATTACAAGAATTGTCCATGTCAACATCGGCCATGCCATGTAAGATGAGCGACACCCATGTCAACGATTTCCAGACATATTGGCCAAAAGAATTTAATTGACAAATCATCAAAAAGTTTAGAATAAGACTCCATTTGTTTGGTAAAAAATGGATAATTTAGAATTACTAAAAATGATCGTTTGTATTATTTACAAAAATTGAATGAAAATTATTTTCATCATTTTCAATGAAGTAAAATATGAATTGTTGTCGATAATGAAAATATTTATCATTGGTTGATCATTTCAAATGTTACAAGTGAAACATTTTTCAAAATAATATTTTCAAAATAAACCATTTTTTGTGAAACAAATGAAATCAAAATTAAAGGATTTTGAATAGCACAAATTTTTTCCAACTTAGCATAGAAAGGAGTTTTTCCCCACTAACGCCATTATTTTATCAAGGGGGAGAATCATATTGAGTTAGAGTTCTGTATTTTGAAAATTATTTTTTTGACTTTTTGTTGTTTGAATGACAAAAAATTAATCGATTTAGAAAAAAATGTTTTTGATTGACTAGACATAAGGGAAAATGACATACGTGTACTTGAACTTTGATCAAATGTATAATGTTATTTTAAAAAATTAATTTCAATGTAGCTCTTGAATTTTAGTCCATATGCAATATTGTCCATGAAATTTTAATTTGTTCAATGGAGGTCTAATTAATACGTAATATAATCTTTAAACTTTAATTTATTTTATGTTATCTCCAAATTATTATTAAATATTTAATGTGGTTCCTATACTATATAAAAATGTTTAAGTATCACACTGAATAAATAAAAAATCGAGAGATAGCATTGCACATTCAGCCAAAATTCAAGAATTCTATTGAACAAATTAGAAGTTCATACACAATATCGAACATCTAGCTAAAGTCATGCATCAGTTATTCTATTATCCCCGAAAACTAATTTGGATTGGGCGAAAATGACTTCTTATCTTGACAAAAAGTAAACCATTTTTCTTAAATTACCAAAATAAATGAAAACTAACAATTTTCCTCAAAAATAATCCTCATAAAAACATTCTCTCTTATTTTGAAATTTCCAGCGAAATAAATGCCCTATTAAATATCAACTATCCAGGGACTGCTTTTGAGTAAAAACAAAAATCATAATGAGCAAAAGGTCATGGGATATTAGCTGTATTACTTTCTAATCCAAAGAAAACACCGAAAATGTTTTCATCTTTTTTTTTTTTTTTTTATCACTTCATCCCATTTTCTCAATTTCCCGCAGCTGAAAATTTGGAATTTGCCGCTGCTAGCCGAACCAAATGGAGTTATCCCGCCATCTTCATCTTCCTCTTCCTCTCTCTCTAGCAGCAGCAGACATTCTCTCTCTAGAAGAAGAAGCACCAGTCCAATCCATCGCCATCATCATCATCATCCCGACTCCCTTCTCTCTCTCTCTCTCTCTCTCTCTCTCTATCCTCGTCTCTCTCGGTATCAGTCTCTCTCTCTAACTCCCGCGCGTTCGCGAGCCGCCGGTTTCGATCGCTATCCTCGGGAGCACCTCCGATTTCCGGTTAGGGATTCGTGGACAGCTTTGATTTTGCGATGCGTGCGCGGGTTTGACAACCGATGAGATGCAAACGCGGTGAGAGCTGCTGTCCCTGTTTTTACTGTTTCCTTGAGGTTTTCTATTATTATTTTTAAAATTTTTTTTTAAGATAATGTTTTGGAGGTTGGGTGTTGTTTGATTTTTCAGTCGGAGAGAGGGGGGCGATGATCGGCTTCCGAGGGTGAATTGGTCGGACCACGCGAGCGCTCACGAGGACTTTTCGAACCAGTCCAAGTTCCTGAGCTCGAATTTCCTCTACTCGTTGCCGAACCAGAGGCCTCCGTCCAAGAATCGATGGGGTCGAGGTAGTTTAGCATTGCGACGATGAGTCGACCGAAACTTTTGCTGATGTTGTCGTGTCCTTGTTTGCTAGTAGACACAAAAAAAAAATTGGTTCATCGTTGTGGTGACTTGGTAAAAAAGAAGGCTTTTTTGCTGCTGATGTCGCGGCTATTCGAAGTTGAGCTGTCCTACTTCGCGCGAATATCTGAAGTCGACGAAATTACTGTTCTTTTAGACAGTGTATGAGGATGAAGTATGATAATTCTTTTCCCATGCTCTTTATTGAGAATGGAATGTTGACGGTCGGGATTGCAGATTCTCCCTAATGTAGTTGTTTTGCTGGTCCAAGCGACAGAATTTACACGCTTGTGGGTCTTTTGGTGGCCATGGTATCTTGAGCTGGAAAAGTAACGGGTCAAAATCCCGGCTGCTGCTTAGAACTGTTCGCAATGTATTGATTCGCTGTGCTCTGCACGGAATTTTTCTGGAGGCAGTTTCTATAGTCTACCATTATCAACTTCATACATTAGCATAGTGTTTCTTTATGTGAAAGATAGATACTGGAATCCACGTCTCAGGTTGTCACAGACATTGTTGTTTGGCTGATTTATATGATGACCCAATACAATTGCCTTAGCCTTAGTAAGGGCCCTGTGCCTTTGCTGTATGCTTATGCACTCTGTTTGAGCTATATTGGTCCCCTATTGACTATTTGCATTTTTCATTAGGTCTATGGTCTTCTCCATGGTGACTCCCCAACGATTACCCAGTAACCAAATAGACAAGGTAAACTTGTTAAGCAGATTTATGTGTAACATATTGTGAGATGCTAATCATACTTCCAGTATTGGTAATTTTATTTTCTTTCAGTTTCGCCCCTTTTCTTAACATCGTTTGCCCGCTGTAGAATTTGTGCATGAGGACAGTTTTATGCGTTCTATTGTTTTCAATGGCTATGCTGATTGTTCTAAATTGTAAATGTAACTCTAGCTCTCCTGGGGAAGCAATTATCTGTGATATTTTGAAGTTTTGATTGGCATGAAACCGTGGCATGTTAAATTCGCAGGCTTGGCATGCTCTTTCCAGTCTTCGGATATCTTCTAGAACATACATAACACCTGGGAAGACTTTGCCGGTCAAGGATGACAATGCTGGCCATTCTGATAAAGTTAGCAGAACTGTCTCAAGCAGTGGCAAAGAACATGGTCATTCTTGGGAAAGCAACAAAAAGTTAAATGGATTGACTGCCAGGATTGATGTGTCAAATAATTATGTGTCAAATCCAGTTGTTTTGGCCCATTATGAGGCTGCAGAAGGGGGACGTCCAGCTAGGCAAAGTGGAAATGGCATTTTAGGGGCGAACAAAGCACATAGCGAAGGTTTTGCAGCAGCAATGAACAGAGACTGCATGCCTACTGCACAAACGAAATCATCAGGGGAGTTTTGGCTGATGAGCTAGATGACGATGACATTCTAGAGGTAATTTTTTCCTTAAGTGGATAGCTTCTGATCAAACTGTAACCTTGTGAAAAGCAGTAGTCTTTTCTTCTAATAGAAATTGCTTTTCAGTTTTGTTACTTGAATTGACTAACGGCGGTTGGTCGGTCTAATTTTGACTCTATGTAGGTTTAGGTCTCATTTATTAGTGTGTCCAGACTCTATACTTATTAGAAAGAGAAAAAATCTGCTATATGATCCCTAAGGAATGATGGATTAACAGTTCATGATTGGATCACTAATATTGTTTCTTAAAATTTTCTTTCTGGTTCAGTCAGTTGATAAAACATCTTTTGCCTTAGTTCAATTGCCATCAGACACTTCATACCGTAGTTCAATTTATTTGACGTCTCTGTGATCAGCATTTTATCTTATTGCCTTTTCCCTGTATGGTACTTCATCAATTTGAGGTGGGTTTCAGAGTATTGATGTCGACCAGATAGTAATGGAGCATTATCAATCCACTTTAACACCTCAACCATCAATCCAGAAGCTTCCACCCATAACTCCAGATGTGGAAAGGAATAGTTTACAACAAGATGAAAGTCATTTGCCTGAGGAGCTGCGTTCGAATTGCAGTCATGGGTTAAAAGTGAGTTGGCCAGTTTCATTTGTCCCATTAAGATGCCGTATATTGTTCTCTTCCGCGCTTGATATGCTCAATATTGTAATGGATACAGCTAGGCCTTTGCCCCGATGCTGCACGTCATTTGCAGGAAATGAAGGACAATTTAATTGCAATATCCAACGAGCTCCTTGACAATGTGACCGAACTAACTCCAGAAGCGGTGGAGAAGCTTCGTCATGATAGGTTTGCTCCTACCCAGCTTCTGCTCTTTGTAAAGTCCTTTCTGCTTGGAATCTAATGCATGCAAAATGGAGGAATGAAAATCTGTTAGTTATAATTTCCAGCTTCTGTATAGATATTATCGAAAGAAGCTCTAAGAGGGGATGCAATAACTTTTAAATGCTGTATGTATGCACACTTTTTTAGGTCACACCTCAATAGGCAAATTCAGCAGCTTGAGAATCATCTTCGCTCTCTTACGGTTGATGAGGAAAGGAGAACGTCTCATTTTTCTGCATCTGCAGCGCCCGACGTCTTCCCTGCATGAAACACCTCGAGCATTTGGATCTAGGGTAGAACCTTTTAGACTAGAAACCCATGTTCATCCACAAAACGAGCCTGGTGGTTATGACAGATGGAACTCGCCATCAGTTTCTTTCACTTCAGATAGGTTTCCTGTTTCATCAGGTCCCGTGGATAGAGACTCATACATTCAAAAGCCTGTGGAAGTTAATTATATTGAAGGTTCAATTGACAAAAAGTGGAGCAGCAGGAGCTTCCCATGGACAAAAGCTTGGAGGTGTTGCCCACTTAATACTTAGCTTTTATTTGCATATCTTGTACCTCTTGTTGCTTACTAACTTTTGCTGCCAGGATCATAACAAAAAGTATTTGGGAACCATTCTTTCCGCCCAAACCAACGAGAAATTATAAATGCCACAATGAGTAGATATGATGTTTTTGTTTTAATGCCAACTGGAGGTGGAAAAAGCTTGACATACCAGGTAAATTAAGTTCTAGTGTTGATATTTGTTAGTGTTCATGCAATATTACTTTAGTACGGTAAGTGCTTCTTTTGCTTCATTTGCCCTGGAGTTCCATAGAAAAATGGAGGTACTCGACATTCTCTCAACATGCTGTTTGTCCCATTATCCATGTAACTTTGCTACAAAACCTTCCTGTTTTGATGTGCATGGTTTGGAATGTGTGATGGCTTGTGAATCCAATATGTCAAGTTTTTCAAAGCTTTTGCGTTACTCCTCTTTTATTTTTTTTCCCAACAGCTTCCAGCTCTAATATGTCCAGGGGTGACATTAGTTATCTCACCCCTCGTTTCACTTATTCAAGATCAAATAATGCATTTGTTGCAGGTAACTTGCTGGATTAACGTGTTCGTGTCTACATCATCTATCTTCAGTTATGCTGGTTTTTCGGGACTGTTTCTCTAATGCTCTCCTGCAATCTCTTTTCTTGTAGGCTAATATTCCTGCGACTTACTTAAGTGCTAACATGGACTGGAGTGAACAGCAGGAGATCCTTAGAGAACTCAATTCTGATTATTGCAAATTCAAGCTCCTATATGTCACACCTGAGAAGGTTGCCAAGTGAGTGTTATTCTCCTCACAAATGATGCAAGCAAAATTGGTTTTTAAACTCCTGGAGCATAGCTAAGAGGCAGCTTCTGGCATATCTATAGCTCAAGACATATAAAAACATCATAAAATCATACCACTCAGTGGATGAATTAAATCAGTTAATGGCACTGCTGCGCTTTTGTACGGTAAGGCTCATAATTCAACATAAGTGATGAAGGCTGAACACATATCTATAGATAGACAAATCATCGAGTGGAGAAATATTTAAGATAAGTTGGAAGTGCTCTAAGAATTTGTACGTGGCACTAGAGCAGGATTCAGAGCTTGAATATTTCTAGCCTTCTTTTTTACCTCCCCACTCATAATCAATTGCGACCCTAAATCTTAGGCAAAAGTCCAGCCTTGGCGCGGGAGTGCTAATGCATTTAACTCTGAAGGACATCTCATCTAGTAGCTTGACCATCTAGATAATACTTTGGTGCTTGTTGTTTGACCCCAGTTTCTCTTGAAATATCTGAATGAATTATCTAATTTTTGAATATCTACTATTATTAATTTTCAAAAGAATTTATAGCATTTTCTTCTCCAAGTAGTTAATAACATATTCTTTTACATTCTTCTGAATATTTCAGAAAGCTTTTTTTGCCTCTTTTTGAATGCAGAAGCGATGTTTTGTTGCGGCAGTTGGAAAGTTTACATGCTCGTGAACTTCTTGCTAGGATTGTCATTGACGAAGCTCATTGTGTGAGTCAATGGGGTCATGATTTTAGACCCGACTATCAGGTATGGAGGTAAAAGTTTTTTGAGCTTTATGCTACTGGTACTGCTCCATCTTTCATGCCAATCATCTTGTACGTTATGCAGGGCCTTGGTATTCTGAAACAGAAGTTCCCTAGCACTCCAGTGTTAGCTTTAACTGCTACTGCAACAGCCAGTGTCAAAGAAGATGTTGTCCGAGCTCTTGCTCTTGTCAACTGCATTATTTTCCGGCAGAGTTTTAATCGTCCAAATTTACGGTTTGCATCTAAGTGAGACATTTATCTTTCAGCTGTGGAAATTATAGCTGATTGTGGAAATTTGCAGGTATTCTGTCATTCCAAAGACAAAAAAGTGTCTGGAGGACATAGACAAATTCATTAAAGAAAATCATTTTGACGAATGCGGGATAATTTATTGTCTCTCAAGAATGGACTGTGAGAAGGTTGCCGAAAAGTTACAGGTTGGTCCTGTTTGATGCTGTTGGCAACCATATTTAAGAGTTGTTTGATCATATAGGATGATATTCACGTGGAGACAGCTTGATTTTTATTTTTATTTTTTTTAAATCAAGTCCCTCAATTTGTTGAACTAAAGACTTGTTGGTGAGGCTAGAACATAACCTCGAACTGGTTGGAATAATCTAGTACGAGAGTTCAGTAGTACACCTTACGTGAAACTACTTGCCGAAACCTTTGACAGCATTATGTTTCGCATGGTAATGACACAATTTATCACATCCTTTTGAATGAAATATTAGACATGAGGGTTAAAATTTCATGCTTGAGATTGATATGAATTGATGTTATGATTTTTTATATTGACCTAAGTTGATGGAATTTAGACTCGTCTAGATGGTAGCTCCCTTAATTGAAATTTGACCTGACTTCAGCTACATATAATCACATGCCATGATTGCTTGCTATGATCAGAGAGATTCAATTTTGTAAAAATTATTTCTAGCCTAAAAAAGACGACACCCTGGATTTGATTGCTAGTTTTGGTTGTTGAGTAGTGCTTACAAAATTGATTTACTATATAGTATATGCCATTTAGCTTCCCATTTTTTTTAAATTTTTTATTTCATAGAGAGGACTATTTCTGAATTGTTAAAGAAACCGTATCCTTCTCCTCCCCCCTCCCAACCCAATCCAGAAATGTTGAATTTCCTTGCAAGTCTGATTTGACTATCCTTTTTTAGCTCAACCAAGCCCATGAAAATTTTCTTTTTTTGGCGAGTGTAGGACTCATGAAGCTCTGTATGCACTGCCATGGCTTTGCATACATTGCATATAGACTTTTTCTCCTCATCCACATGCATTGCATTCATGTTCAGTTGTTTACTTGTGTATATATGCTTGCAATGTCGTGTACATTTGCACATGCATTGGCATTTATTTTCTTACCGATTTCTGAATATGTTTGTCAGGTGTACATATGTTAGCTCCATGCTGCAGCTGAATGTTTGCTAATTTTACTCCATTCTTGATGCTAGGTTTTATGTCCTTTTTGACTTTTCCATTATTGTACCATGAATTCATGGAAGATTAGTATGAGTATCATCTTGTTGTTTTGGATATTAGACATGCTATATGGTGCGAGAGTATCAAGGGGGAAAACAAATTTGAGTCTTTTTGCATATTTCTCTCTCGTTTTTGAGTACACAGTATATTTCATATTCTTCAATCAATATTTCTTAATTTCCTATATTTTCACAGGGTTGTGTGCCTTATATTGCAATAGGCAAAACAGATTTCTTTTTTATTCCTTTTATTTGTTAGATAAGTTGCTTCAATAAAAGCTAAGACTCAAGGGATCCTTTACTTGTTCACAATTTGTTAAAAATAATGACTGTATTTGTCAGGAATATGGACATAAAGCAGCATTTTACCATGGGAGCATGGACCCTGCTCAACGAGCATTTGTCCAAAAGCAGTGGAGCAAAGATGAGATCAATATAATCTGTGCCACAGTGGCATTTGGAATGGGTATTTCTCTTTTCTCACCAATTTCTGATTGTAGTAATCAAATGCGATAGCATTTTGACCAAGGACAATGTGTCTTGTAGGTATCAACAAGCCGGATGTCCGCTTTGTAATTCATCATTCCCTTCCTAAATCAATTGAAGGTTATCACCAGGTACATTTTGAAACATGATGATGATTCTATCGAGCATTTGAGTGCTGGAAGTTTCAATTGCTGAACATTAATAAAATCAGTGTGTAATTCAATGTTTTGGGTTTAGCTCATGACATGGTGATAATTCTGGATTTTGGTTATATCACAGGAATGCGGTCGTGCTGGACGAGATGGTCAGCATTCGTCTTGTGTGTTGTACTACAGTTACAGTGATTATGTAATGCTGATACAGCGATTCTTCTCCAAATTTATGCACTCATATTTCTTATCCTTCTCCTACATCTTTTAGTATGTTTATGAACATTATAACTCCAAAGACTTTATCGTACTGACTTTTCTTGTTCATGCTCGACTTTGCAATTTGAAAGTTGGTTAATTTTGTCAAGTTCTTTTTCTAAAGTACCCTAAATAAAAATTTCTTTGACAATTCCTTTGTGTAACCTCTTCAGTACATTATGGCACATCAGGGAAAAATAACAGAACTTTATGTATTCTATTTTTTCTTTGACAGATACGCGTAAAACATATGATTAGCCAAGGAGTAGTAGAGCAAAGTCCATTCTCAAATGGTTATAACCGTATCAATATGGCGAATTCAGGAAGGATACTCGAAACAAATACTGACAATCTCGTGCGCATGGTATTGTACTGATTCAAATGACGCTCTCTAAAGTTCCAATTATTATAGATGGTCTGAAAGTCATTTCAACTGTTTCAGGTCAGTTACTGTGAAAATGATGTTGACTGTCGACGTCTCCTGCAGCTTGTTCATTTTGGCGAAAAATTTGATTCCAATAATTGCGGAAAAACATGTGACAATTGCCTCAAGATCAAAAGTTTTGTTGAGAAGGATGTGACAGAGATTGCAAAGCAATTGGTTTGAATGCTTACTATTTGTCTTTTCGGTTACTGTGGTGGTTTGCTCCAGTCTCTTGCGAGCTAAGACTTTTGCTCATACTTGAATGTGGAATTACTGTTGCGTAGGTTGAGTTGGTGAAGTTAGCAGGGCAGCAGTTTTCTTCAGCTCACATATTAGAAGTTTACAGGGGTTCTTTGAATCAATTTGTATGTTGAGACAGTAACTTAGATATTCTCCATTGATCATCCTGGTCTTTGTTTGCTTGATTCTCAAATTGGAGTGTTAAATCAGGTCAAAAAGCATCGACATGAAAAGTTGAATTTGCATGGAGCTGGGAAACATCTAGCAAAGGGAGAAGCTTCCCGTGTGTTACGGCATCTTGTTACTGAAGATTTCCTGGTGGAGGATGTTAGGAAAAGTGACCTTTATGGATCTTTGTCATCAATACTGAAGGTAAATATCACTGGTATGATTCCGTGAGGCCATGAAATTCATGGTTAATCATTTAATTGAGAAGAAAATTTTCCTCCCTCCTTTTGGATGCTTGCTTTTCGCTTTCAGACAGGAGACTATGTTCCTTTGTTTGTTTCTGTTCAGGTAAATGAATCCAAGGCTTACAATCTTTGCTCTGGGAGGCAATCTGTCATACTGAGGTTTGTCATTAATTTTGCTGTTCTTTAACTGGTGATGAGAGGGGCATCCTTTCACTGAACCAAGAAATTTTTCTGTTTTCATTGTCGGAAATTTATCATCAGCATCTCACGGTGCTTATTAACCATGTGCCTACTTTTGCATTTGCTATTCTGCCCCGATAGGGTGTTGCATTGCCTTTTTGGAAAACTTTTTTTGTTCCATAATCTTAGCTTGAATTGCACTTATGTCTTAGAGACACATAGGATGCATTTCATCTAAATTATCTAATCCCTGTCCAAATTAACACTACTTTTGCATGCTTTTTACTCAAATTTTGTGGAGCTTTGACATTTCATATTTCATATTTAACAAAGAGATATTTTAAAGTAACCTTTTCTTGCCTTCAATGACAATCAACATTTATTGGTTGCAAGCATCTTGTGGGTCTACTAGGGACTTAATTATTGAAACAACAATTTATTATAGATATTTTGTTTTGGTCATGGACTTTCAAGGGTGTTTGGCAAAAAAAAAAAAAAAGATTAATATGACTAAGCACTTCTGAGGGTGTTTATTTGCTGCTATCTATTGTAATGAACTGACTATTCTAACCACTAGGGCCAACAGGATCTACTGTAAATTTTTGTGGTAGATGCTGGATCTTTGTCTCATCCTACCATTAGTGTTTCACTTTTGCATCTTGTCCAAGGCCTTTCCTTTCCACAAATGCCCCTCACATCAATGCTCTCTCTCTCTCTAGTCACTGGTTGCAATGAATTTATTCTTAATTTCATACCCGTCATTCCTGTTTTGTCAGGTGGCATTCATCATAGAATTGGATCTCAAATCCAGTAAAGTCATGATTGCAACATATCTGCGACTCAAATCTACTTCTTTATGCTTTGACTCATACGGGAAAAATAATCCAAATGCATTCAAGATTAGGAGCTTTGGGGGATAGCTGGGAATTTGAAGGAAGACTGGGAGAAATGTTCCCTTTCATTATAAGTTAGATCAGAGATAGCTACTTATCGTGGTTTATCATTTGAAGTAATGTTCCAAGTTTAAAATGTGATCTTATGCTAGAAGAGTGGTAAAAAGGTTATATGAGGTCTAGAAGAGTGGTAAAAAGGTTATATGAGGTCTAAAAATGTTGAGTTTATAATCTCAGACAGAAAAGGGTGCTTAATAGGAGCAGTGGCATGGAGTATTGATGTAGTTGATTCCCCTTTGTGAGAGCAATTTGTTGTGCTTGGCCTGCAGCCGTTACTGCTGCTCTTTCATCCTGAACTCCCTTCAATTATAGTTCTTCCTCTAGGTAGGAAACTAACACCTTTCATGCTATTAGATTGTAAGCCCTTCTTGCAGATGGTACCGGTTTTTGAGGTCAAATTTTAGCAGAATTTGACATCTTCGTCATTGACGCACGGATGAAAGATTTATTCAACCAGTTTGATCGATCAGTAGATACATACGGATGATATGGTTTATTGTGCGACACAACTTAAAGTTTTAAGATCAGAAAGATTTGGACTACAATTTTTGCTATTTGAGGAGTAATTTTGCTGCCCTCAGTAATGGTATGACGCGAATTGTGGGTTTGCATCTTGAAAAGAACTGATTACTAGATGATTTCTCTTCTTGGCTTTTGGCTTAATTGGAGAGAGAAACACAAGGGCATTTCAAAGAGTTAAATCCTCCTGGGATTCTTTTTAGGATAATTGGTTGTGCGCTCTTCACTTTTGCTATAGCAGGAGAGTTCAGTTTCATACATTAAATTTGTTGAAAGTGTTAGAAGCAGCTTTTGTGCATAATTTTGATATAAGTGGCTTCTACTGGGGCCGTTTAGTATATAGGGTGGTACCCCACTATACCTTTCAAAAAAAAAAAACTTGAAACTTTAGGATCACCTAGGAAAGGTTTGTGAAATTTGGTGAGACCACAGCTGATTGCTTTAAAAGCTTAAACTATTATATGAAGGTGTGATTTGACATTTTGGTATTCTAATATTCCTTTTCACACTTAGTCTGGTCTTTTGCTTAGTACTAAGCATGAAAATTAAATTGAGGACACAAATAAGGCTTGGAAAGATTCGAACTTATGATCTCCAGCTCTAATACCATGTGAAATTTGGTGAGACCACAGCCGATTGCTCTAAAAGCTTAAGCTGGTAGATAAATGCGTGATTTAATATTTAAATATTCTAACAGTTCGACCACGGTGTTGTGAAATGTATTGCTCATACTTGTCCTGTGACAAAACTATGAAATCTCCATGACTACTGGGAGATTTGCGCTCGAGTCTTTTGAGTAGCCATATATTTTAGGTGATTTAGCCATAGTTTGGCCACCAGTTTTCCATATTATTTGTTTCATCTGCTTTGAAAGCTTAATATTTGTATCAAAATGTGTAACATACTAGGATAATCTAAATGAAGCAAATTTGATTGACTATAGTGCCACCATATTTTGCAGATTTCCTTCTGTGGCAAAGATATCTAAGTCTAGTAAATCTGATGTAACTCCTGCCAAAGGATTGTTGACTTCTGGGAAATTGATGCCTCAGATAGACGGTCCTGCTCAACCTGAAGCTCAAGGTGATCTGGTATGGAAATATATGCATGAGCACGCATCTATCAGGTTGTCCATTCTCCTAAGAACAAGGATGAAGTTGCTTGTCTCTCTTGACTGCTTGTGGAACTCCTTGTATTTCAGATCCTGTCAGCCAAATTATACACTTCATTGCGTATGCTACGGACTATTCTTGTTAAGGAAGCTGGGGATGGGGTCATGGCATATCACATATTTGGGTGAGCTCATCTCCTTCATGAGTTTAGTCTGTAATTGTTTGTTTTGTGGTGCTATTGAGTGAATATTCATCGAGCCCCCTTGCTTTTTTTTTTTGGGTCCTTGACAGCAATGCTACGCTTCAGCATATCAGCAAAAGAATTCCCAGAACAAAGGAAGAACTGCTCGAAATCAATGGCATTGGGAAGTAAGTTATGAGGAGACTTTATCTCACATGCTCTGCTAATAGCAGATAATTATTTTTATGTTTCTGTGTAGGGCAAAGGTAAGCAAGTATGGAGATCGGTTGCTAGAAACCATAGAAACCACCATTAGGGAATACCATGGAACAGATAATCGAAACAGCAGCAGTAGCAATGATAGTATGGATTCCATGAAAAGGAGAAGAGAGGCAAATGGAGGCACGAAACCCAACTATGAAGAGGATGATGATTTCACAAGAAGCACTGGTCGCCGAAGAAACAAGCCACAGTAATCGAGGCCCAAAATTACAATAATCAAGCCGTCAACGAGCGAGGCGATGACCTTACATGTATATATGATTTAGATTTTGAGGATTCTGACTTTGATGTCGATGTTGATGCGTCAAATGTTAACAGTGGAGGAAGAGTGCTGCCTTCATGGTCGAAGTCCTGAGAGTTTTGACAAGGACAAAAGCTATCAAGATTATGAGTTGAAAGAGGAAAATTCAGATATCTAGTGCAGATTTGAGATTTGGGCTGTTCAGATCAATAGTTCTGTGCTAATATAAGAGCAATGGTAAATACAATTTGCTAGTGGAAGCAAGTATTAGTGCCTTATCTTGGCTATTCTACTTAAATCTAAGTTTGTGGCAATCTCAGAGAAATCTCATGATTGTCATGTTTCTCATTTGGAGGAAATGAAGTTGCTCTTTATGGAGGTAAAATACTGAACGGTGCCCACGAAGGTGTAGTTTCTCAACATGTGCATTTATTAACTTTTGTTTCAGTGCATGGACAGATCAGGTTCAGTTAAGAGGTGGTGGTGAAGACTGGGCCTTTCTGTGTGCTAACTTGACAGATTTCTTCCAGTGAGAAACGGAACCGTTTGAAGATGGAGAATGTACAGCATGGGAGTTCAGACAGGTTTAGACAATCCTTCTGTTTGTGTTGACCGATTGACAAAGCATATTGAACTTCTTAGTCGATTGTGTGTATGTATATTTGATCGGTTTTTGTAATACAGTGGGTGTTGAACTTCTATGTAATGTCAAATTCGAACATGCTAGGTGACCCATGGATATTCGTTGGTGATTTTGAGCGTAGTTGTAATTGGCCGGATCACTGGAATAGTTAAAACTACTGATGTCATGGGAATCATCATTCTACCTATTAATTTACGGTGTCCTGTGGACCGGCCATGTCATAATAAACTAACCTAACTATCGTGGACTTAGATGGCCCGAGGTCTAGTCAAGAACTCGCTTTCATTGGCGAGCTCACTGAAAACAAGAATTGATTGGACCTTAAGAGTTACTTTTGCCTACTTCTCCAGTACTTTCTAATGTTTAACCATAGTTTATTTAGCTCCTGTAAGATGTTAGCAGGGGAAAATGGAACTCGCTAATGTGAAAAGGGATAGCATTTGTGACTTCTGAGCTTTTGAAGCAACAAGAGATATAATGACAACTCTCTCTCTCTCTCTCTCTCTCTCTCTCTCTGCATTCTTTCTCTCTCTTTGTTTTTCTAATTACAAGCCTACCACCAGTCGACTGTCAATGAAGACCAGGTTGACCGAGGGTTCAAAACCAGCGAAACCTAACAATAACAACTGGAAAGACGTCGGTAGCAGGCTGAACCAACCCTGTTGTCTCAACAGATGTAGCAATCTGATGATGTTCCTACACGCCACAGAGGGAGAGAGAAATAAGGAAAGACTTTGACGTACAAGGTTGGTGAATGACAGCCAGCGAAGATGTTGGCCATTAAAAGCAAAGCTATAGTCAAACCACACAACTGTCCTCGAAAGGAAGGAAGAATATCTAAATTAGTAAAAACAATGTGGAAAAAAAAGAATACCATCTTAATCAAAAGGAGAATATAAAAGATGTGTTCTTCTGAGCAAACAAGAAGAATCATTATCACCTTCCTCTTGTTAAAAAAGGAGAGGGAGAGGAATCTGTCCTTCTGTTGGGGATAATTTTGCTTTACATTAAAGCAAATGCAGCGCAGATCAGATATTCGCCCCTTTGTTTCTTTACTGGGAATAGTTACCTTGCTTCTCTTCAAAGCCAAGAACTTGCAGGGAATTTTCCGCATTGAATATATTTTCCCCTTTTGAAAGAAGGAAAGAAAAGTTTCTATAAAAATATAAAAGTTTCTCTAGTAGCTTCAAATACTGTGGATCCTAAGTTGCAGATCAATAAAGTTAGAGGGAAGAAGGAAAAGGGAAAATTACTTTCATGAAACTTCTAAGGCGAGTTATTTCAACTCTTGCAGGCTCGAGAACCCTGTTATTGTTTCTAAAGAATACGAGATATTTGCTCGAAAACATAGATAATACAAAATTGCACAAGAACTTGTGTTCTTGAACAGGCTCAATATGGTTTCAAGATCTTTATAATGTTGAATTGACTTGGTCTAATTAACTTACGGATCTCATTAACAAGTGCCAAAATTGCACTTATTACGTATAAGTCAAGAAAGATGATGAGTTACAAATTGCACAGTTTCCTTTATTAGCTACTTAGTGAATGCTTTAGGGGCACTCTCCAACAATATCCTAAACTGTAAAAGTCTGTCAATACTTCAAAAGCATTCCATACTTTGTTCGACCAGAAGAGCGTTGAAATCAGAAGAGGCAAAGGAAACCAACATAATATCAACCAAAAAGAGAAGCAAATCAAAGGAGGAAAGAGAGAGATAGTATAAGATAATGATTTCTTTTTTTGTGATTGTCACTTATGTTTACTTGAATTGCCCTCTTGAGATTAAAAATCCTAGTCATATATTCATGAAAATTGCATCGCTCAAACTTTCTTGATCATACGTAAATAAGTTAGTTGGAATTGTCGAATATCTTCTTTATGGGCGTCACCCTGGGCATAATCTGCATTTGGTCAGCTTAAATAACACTTGCATGCAACAAAGAAAATTCAATAACAACCGAATTTGATTCACCTGCATCTTTTACAAGGCAAATGTGAGACTCCTAAAGCTGTCTTTACATTTCATAAATAGTACTAATAAAAAAGAAAAATCCTCCAGAAAACAATGGAACCAAACCAATTTGACAACTTTCATTCTACCCTCCTCTCTCTCTCCCTCTCTTTTTGGGTGGGGAATCTAATGATCTTACCCTCTTGCACCTTTTCCTCTATATCAATCAATTGATTGCCTCACATGTTTGAAATTTTGAAAGCAAACACATACTCTCTCTCTCTCTCTCTCTCTCTCTCTATCTACAGCTACACAAGTCCAAAAGATTCTTCTTGCCTCAACTATTTCATCAAACAAATCATCAAGTTGTACCATCACACTCTCAACCCCACTCCTCAAACACCCAATCAAGCCCTTCAAATTCTCAGCCCTGTCTTGCACATGTTCCTGCCCCAGCTGATGGTGCTCGCCCTCTTCTCCCCTCCAACACCCCTGAGCTCCTCCATGCCGTGCCTCGCCCTCCTGAACTCGTAGAGAAGGATCGGCGGCGGTGGCGACT